>CACRXK020000028.1:15340-151956 GCA_902702795.2 Paramuricea clavata
ATATTCCTGTTCGTTTTACATCATGGAAATGCTTAAAAAATGCTTTTTGACAGAAAAATACAAATTTTAGTCGCCGAAAAACAATTTGTTCGTTACAACATTAATAAAAACCATTTTGACAGAAATAAGCCTGGGAAGTGTCCTTAGACTTGGCGTCTAAAGTACTTTTTTAAATTTTTTTGTATAACGACAAGTTGTACGTTTTCCATCAATCGATGGTTTCCGCCCAGGATCGAACTGGGGACCTTGCGCGTGTTAGGCGCAAGTTATGACCGTTACACTACGGAAACCTGCATGCCGAAAGGTTTTTGCCAATGGCTAATATTAGCATTCCCAGATGTGGAAGTTCTGCGTGGGAGAAAACTATTTGACAGATCATGCAAAATCGCCGTGTCGTTACATTTAATTGTTAACTAATTAAACGCTAACCAGCTAAAGAATTTCTTCGCTGTTTTAGTTCCCAGCAGCACAATGACAATGAATCTCGCGTTCATACCCACCGCTCAATCTTGAGCTCAATCGCTGGAAACAGCTGTCATGTTTAATATCTCATTAGATATTATCTGGTAGCCAGTTCTTGTTGACGATATTTCGAAAGCAAAAAATATTAATATGCAACGTTACAGAAACAAACGCATGCTCGCAACAACGTTTTGCATTTGGGACAACAGCAGGAGCACTGTTGTGCGATATGAGTAATGATTGCTGAGTTAGGTCCAGTCCGATATATTTTTCTGTCTTAAATCGAAATATTTTTTCCCGTCATTAAGAAAATAAAATGATATTAATGTACAGTGGCACAAAGTTTTCAAGCTGTCAGGGCGGCCTAGCCGTCTAAGGCGCCACACACAATTGCACGTTTGTGCACCTGCTCCGCTAATGCGCAATCAGATGGTGTTTTGACCCACTAATGTGGGCGTGGGTTCGAATCCCACTCCTGACAGAAAATTTTAAAATTCGAGCTCTGTAAATATATGTCGCAATTGTTAACATATTTACGCTATTACGGAAACAAAAAATAATAATTCTCGGACAAGTGTCCAAATTCCATTCAAAAGATTTATTTGACCATGGATTGCTGTAAGTAATGTATTCTTGAAAAAATAGTTCCAGTTAACCATGTGCAAATTTATGTCTGCTTGCTTTCGATCTAGAGAAAATTGTAATCAGAACGTTTCCATCAATCCATCGTTGCCGCCGAGGATCGAACAGGAAATCTTGCGCGTGTACGACGGAAACCTGCATGCCGAAAAATGTTCAGCGATGGCTAATGCAATCCCATGCATTCCACGCTATTACGGGAACCAAAAAAAATAATATTTCTCAGGCCAGGTTCCAAATTCCATTCCGAAGACTTATTTGAGCATGGATTGCTGTAAATGATGCATTTATGAGAAAATAATTCCAGTTAACCATGTGCAAATTTATGCCTGCTAGCTTTCGATCTACAGAAAATTGTAATCAGAACGTTTCCTTCAATTCGTTGTTTCCGGCCGGGATCGAACTGGGGATCTTGCACGTGATGACCACTACATTACGCAAAACGTCGTGCCGAAAGATGTTCGGCGATGGCGAATTCATTCCCAGAAGTGGAAATTTGCATGGGAGAAAACTATTTGACAGATTATGCAAAATCGCTGTGTCGTTCCATTTAATACTTAATTAATTAAACGTTAATCAGCTAAAAAAATCTTTGTGTTCTCAGTTTGCAGCCGCAAAAGCGCAACGAGTCTCGCGTTCTTTTCCACTGCTTCATTTGGAGCTCAATCGCAGGTAACAGCTGTCATATTCATTACCTCAGTAGATATTGATTGGTAGGGCAGACCTTGATTGCCCGTCAATGCATTAGGGAAGATTGCGCTGGAACAGGTAATAAATAACGCGCAAGTACTTCTTGCAACGATGGCGAAAACGGGCGAATTGACGGAAATAGAAGGAAAAATTGATTGTGCAACACGTATCGCGCGTCACAAATTAACGCTCTATAAAAATTCGTTTACCTTTTCACAATCGATCATGTACGCGAATTAAAATGTGATAATAAACAGCCTGGCTTCGCAACATATTTACTATGCTTCCGCCCAAGTTCGAACTGGAGACGTTGCGCGTGTGAAGCGCACGTGATGACCACTACACTACAGAAATTTGATTGATGAAGCACGAGTTCAATGCGTTGATGAAATTTGCTCTCTTCATTGTCTGGAAATTAAACACGAAATGCACGCTTCTGCCCAGGATCGAATTGGGGACCTTGCGCGCGTAAAACGCATGTAATGACCACTACACTACAGAAACAATGGCATGCTCGGAATCCTTTGCAAACTTCCCCAATTTCAAACGTCCAAGATTGAGGAAAATTCATCCATGTGTTCCTCCCGCAGAAGGCAATTTTGATTCTTCTCTTGATGCAATAGAAGGAACACTGACCTGCGATATAAGAAACGATTGTTGAGTTAGTTGCAGTCGGATGTATTTTTCTGGTTTAAATGAAATATTTTTTCTCCTTTATTTAAGAAAGTAAAATGACGTCAAGTACAGTAGGCACAAAGGTTGTCAGCTGTCAGGATCGGCGAGCGGTCTAAGGTGCCAGATTCAAGTTTCCAAACTCGTTCCGCTAATGCGCAGCCAAAGGGCGTTCTGGTCTACTGAGGTGGGCGTGGGTTCGAATCCCACTCCTGACAGTATATTTTAAAATTATTTTGTGAGGCCGTTGAATATATTGGTGCAATTCCTAATCCTGAGTATGACTACAAACCAGCCGAAATGTTGATTAAAAACCAAAATGTTGTTCAGAGTTATTTCTATTTTGAGTTTTGTTAACATATTTCACACTAGTGCGGAAACAAAATAAATATATGTTATTTACCGACTGCGAGGTCTGTACAAAAAAAAAAAAATTTCCCGAGGTCTCAAAAGCGACCGGAGGCCGAAGGCCGTGAGACGCTTCTGAGGCCGAGGGAAAATATATTTTAGTACGGAAGGAACTAAACGTTAAATAACGTGTTCATTCTTTTATTTGATAGTTCACGGTTATAATGAATACCGGTAAATTCCAGTTGTTGTAATTACATTTGAGATCAGTTGCGTTTGTTACTTTAGTGAAAGCATGGTCGAGAAACTGCTAAAACGACGCGAGAAAAGTTTGATAAAAAGCTTTTAGTTTCTTTGCAATAGATGCTTTTCTACTCAATAAGAAAACAGAAGGTAAACTAAGTAAAAATATTTATATTCCTGTTTGTTTTACATCATGGACAAGCTTGAAAAATGCTTTTTGACAGAAAAATACAAATTTTAGTCGCCGATAAACAATTTGTTCATTACAACATTTACTAGAAAATACATGCATGCAGAAACCCTCGCGTTGCTGACAAAACCATTGTATTTTCCGAACATGAAGTATCTAAAGTAGTTGTTATGGTAACACGATAATTTTTTAAGAATATTCTTACAAATGAAAAATCGCCTAAATATATCACTTTTAATTACAAAATGATTAATTTCCCAACATATATACGTTAGGTATGTTATTATACGTAATATAAGCCTCAATTTAAGATAAAATTCAACCACAAACGCTTCGCAAAACGTTTTAAGTCACTAGTGTTCTTTATAAAACTAAACTGCCTTTTAAAATGGCTTTATCGATAAACTTTGAGTTTGCAATAAAATGACTTAAAATTCTCGCTTGCAAATAACTTTGCTTTCTTTTTTATTAAAAAAAATTGAATATCATAAAAAAGGAAATCAATATTAATTAAAGATACAATGAAATTATACGCTGTCTTGCTTAGTTGTTTCATATACGCAAAGGCCGTCGGGTTTTAAATCCATTATAAAATCAATATTTAAAACAAAGTTACTTTCGTTAACGTCGGCTCCCTCCTTTTAGCCGATTCTTTCGCAGTTCCTTTCTCAGACAGCTTTTGAAATTTACAAAATCTTGCAAAAGTGCGAGCAAAATGGAATATATTTGCAAGAAATTTATCAATCATCAAATCAAGAAATGTTTGCTAATTCGCTGTCGTCACGCAGTCGTTATAAAGCAAACTTTAAATTGGACCAATCGGTGTCCGCTATCGTGACAGTCCGCCATATTTTTGAGATCAGTGAGGATGACCACCCACCCAACACCGTTGGAGACCCACGCCCGCGATATTTGATGAACTTTAGACTCCGCTAATGCTTTCGTTTCCCCGGGTGTAAATAGCCGGGGGGAATTAGTACCCTGGCACGGCGCTTCGCGCCGCCGGCTCGGGGATAAAAACCATTTTGACCGAAATAAGCCTAGGAAGTGTCTTTAGACTTGGCATTTAAAGTACTTTTTTAAAATTTTTTCTATAAGGACAAGTTGTACGTTTTCCATCAATCGATTGTTTCCGCTCAGGATCGAACTGGGGACAATGCTCGTATTAGGCGCACGTGATGACCGCTACACTACGGAAACCTGCATGCCGAAAGGTGTTCGCCAATGGCTAATGCATTCCCAGATGTGGAAGTTTACGTGGGAGAAAACTATTTGACAGATCATGCAAAATCGCCGTGTCGTTACATTCAATTCTTAACTAATTAAACACTAACCAGCTAAAGAATTTCTTCGCTGTTTTAGTTTGCAGCAGCACAATGACAATGAATCTCGCGTTCATACCGACCGCTCAATCTCGAGCTCAATCGCTGGAAACAACTGTCATATTTAATATCTCATTAGATATTATCTGGTAGCCAGTTCTTGTTGACGATATTTCGAAAGGAAAAATATTAATATGCAACGTTACAGAAAAAAACGCATGCTCGCAACAACGTTTTGCAAACTTCCCCGTTTAGATTCTACTTTTGGGACAACAGAAGGAGCACTGTTGTGCGATATGAGTAATGATTGCTGAGTTAGTTCCAGTCCGATGTATATTTCTGTTTTAAATTGAAATATTTTTTCCCGTTATTAAGAAAATAAAATGATGTTAATGTACAGTGGCAAGCTGCCAGGGTGCCGAGACGTCTAAGGCGCCAGACACAATTGCAAGTTTGGCTCCTGCTCCGCTAATGCGCAGTCAGAGGGTGTTTTGGCCCACTAATGTGGGCGTGGGTTCAAATACCACTCCTGACAGGAAATTTTCAAATTCGAGGTCGGTAAACATTTGGCGCAATTGTTAACATTTTCAAGCTATTACGGAAACAAAAAATTTATATTTCTCGGGCAAGTGTCCAAATTCCAGTCGAAAGATTTATTTGAGCATGGATTGCTGTAAGTAATGCATTCTTGAAAAAATATTTCCAGTTAACTAAGTGCAAATTTATGTCTGCTTGCTTTCGATCTAGAGAAAATTGGAATCAGAACGTTTCCATCAATCCATCGTTGCCGCCTAGGATGAACTGGGAATCTTGCGCGTGTTAGACGATAGTGATGACCACTACAATACGCAAACCTGCATGCCGAAAGATGTTCCGCGATGGCTAATGCATTCCCAGATGTGGAAGTTTTACGTGGGAGAAAAGTAGTTGATAGATCATGCAAAATCCCCGTGTCGTTACATTCAATTCTTAAATAATTAAACGCTAACCAGCTAAAGAATGTATTCGCGGTGTTAGTTTGCAGCAGCACAATGACAATGAATCTCGCGTTCTCCCCCACCACTCAATATTGGGCTCAATCGCTGGAAACAGCTGTCATATTTATTATCTCATTAGATATTACCTGGTAGCCAGTGCTTGTTGACGATATTTCGAAACCAAAAAATATTTAATATTTCTCCGCGTGCCTTCCACGAGTACAGTGATGACTGCAACGCTATAGAAACAAACGCATGCTCGCAACGTTTGCAAATTTCCCCAGTATCAATCTTTCAAAATGTCCAGAAAATGTATTCATTTGATTCTGCCGCATCAGGGCATTTCGATTCTTCTTTTGGGACAAAAGAAAGAGCACTGTTGTGCGATATGGGTAATGATTGTTGAGTTAGTTTCAGTCGGATATATTTTTCTGTTTTAAAGTGAAATATGTTTTTCCCGTTATTAAGAAAATAAAATGACGTTAATGTACAGTAGGCACCAAGTTTGCAAGCTGTAAGGATGGCCGAGCGGTCGAAGGCGCCAGACACAATTGCAAGTTTGCACACCTGCCCCGCTAATGCGCAGTCAGAGGGAGTTCTGGTCCACTAATGTGGGCGTGGGTTCGAATCCACCTCCTGACAGAAAATTTTAAATTTGGAGGTCGTTAAATATATTGGTGCAATAGTCAGTATATTTGACGCTATTACGGAACACTTATTTGAGCATGGGTTGATGTAAATATGCATTCTTGAGAAAATATTTCCAGTTAAAAATGTTCAAATTTATGCCTGCTTTCTCTCGATCTAAAGAAAATTGTAATCAGAACGTTTCCATCAATCCATCGTTGCCGCAGAGGATCGAACTGGAAATATTGCGCGTGTTAGGCGCTAGTGATGACCACTACACTACGGAAACCTGCATGCCGAAACATGTTCAGCGATGGCTAATGCATTCCCATGCATTCCACGCTATTACGGAAACAAAAAAAAAATAATATTTCTCGGGCCAGGTTCCAAATTCCATTCCAAAGTCTTATTTCAGCATGGATTGCAGTAAATGATGCATTTTTGAGTAAATAATTCCAGTTAACCATGTGCAAATTTATGCCTGCTAGCTTTCGATCTACAGAAAATTCTAATCAGAACGTTTCCTTCAATTCACTGTTTCCGGCCAGGATCGAACTGGGGATCTTGCACG
Source organism: Paramuricea clavata (assembly GCA_902702795.2). Classification (NCBI taxonomy): domain Eukaryota; kingdom Metazoa; phylum Cnidaria; class Anthozoa; order Malacalcyonacea; family Plexauridae; genus Paramuricea; species Paramuricea clavata. The sequence continues at coordinate 22,082 of CACRXK020000028.1, forward strand.
TGATGACCACTACATTACGCAAAACATCGTGCCGAAAGATGTTCGGCAATCACGGTGGTTGGTTGCCGAGTGCTTTTCCTCCGGAAGCGCGGGCTCGGAAATATTAAGCGGTTGCTCCAAGCAGAATAGATTTCCCTCCAAAATATAAATAAACATGGCGATTAATGCTGAGGCTGAAAAAGTTATCGCTTCGCTTTCTTCCCTTAAACTTGGTTCATCGGGAGATGACACTGAGAGATCCACGCGTTTTTGGAACCCTGCACTCGTTGCAATGAAGTTTTCGGTGGAGACACTGTGGATGAAAGCAGTATGGGAAACCGAATCGAAGCCGAATTATGGCATGCGGGATCTCGACCCAATTTTAGAAGAACGAGCTTCGAATAAGTTTGAACTTACCGGCCCGCTTATTGATTCCTTCCTTCGCGAATTGGGGAAATCCATGTACAGCAAACTCGGTCGTTCAAGAAATACTGGGCTAATGCCTCCTGTAAAGTTGTTTGTGCCATACAATATATTTCGGAACATATGCAATGTTGCTGCTGGCTATGGCGGGTCATTGAAGAGCACCAAGTCACAGATTTTAGTGACAATTGATTCTTTTAATACTGCATCAAAAGTGTTTTTGCCTGTAAGATTTTCTGGGCATAATTTCTTAAAAAAAAGGCATTTCGATAAGATCCGTCAAGATGGACGTACTATTTTGCAGTATTCTGGAAGAGCAGCCGTTGTTGTGGGAAAGTCAACTCCTTTGTTACTGGACTACAACCTCAAGCAAGAAAAGCTGACGCTTTCATTTTACGTTCAGCGTTACAACAAGGACGAATTTTCCTTGGATTTAAGGCTTCAAGCTCTGATAAACCAGGAGCAAAATTAGGTCAACTATACTTGCTTGGTAAGCTTTACTTTAAAATTTGTATACACAAATAGATAAAATATTGAAGTTTGCAACTGTCTTTAATATACCAAGGAGATTAACCGTTAAATATTGCAAAAAACCTCTCTTCACTATTTATTGCTGGGGCGATACTCAGGCATTAGTGGGCTAAGAAAGCTTTAGAACTATCAAATTTGATTTATTAACCCATTAAGCGCCAGCTCTCTCGCTTTGATGAGTAAAATTGTCTGGCGTTAGACATAGTAAAATAATAAAGTATGGCGCATGAGAGCACAATGTGGCTGAATGGTTTAACTGGCCAGATAGGTCAGGTAACCCATTAAGCGACAGCGCTCCCCCGTTGACAAGTAAAATTGTCTGGCGTTAGACAGAGTAAAATAATAAAGTAGGACAGACTGTGACCCAACGGGTTAAGCTGCAATGCACCTTGATACAAGTGAGAACCCTACATAGCTAATTAGATGAGAGACTAGGTATTTTAGCCTATTAGGAATTAAATTTGAGATCTATTTGGGGTGCAATTAATCCACTGAGTCGCATTGAACCCTGATGCACCCTATTCTAATATTTTACTCTGTCTAACGCCAGACGATTTTATTCGTCAAGGGGAGAACGCTGGCGCTTAATGGGTTAACTGGTCTATCTACCCATGTGTCTAATTAACCCATCGAGTCGCATTGCACCCTGATGCACCCTACTTTAGTATTTTACTCTGTCTAACGCCAGACGATTTTACTCGTCAAGGGGAGAGCGCTGGCGCTAAATGGGTTAATAAACTGTTATTGGATGAGATTTTTCATTTTTGTTATATCCAGAATTACCAAATTCATTATACCAAATTTTATTATACACTGAATTTTCTTTAATTAACTCCTTTGACAATGATCTGTCGCACAAAACACTGTTTGGTTCTCCAAAAAAGCAGTGCTGATTTAACCCATTGGGTTGCATTACACCCTAATTTATTATTTTACTCTGGCTAATGCCATACAATTTTACTCATCAAGGGGGGAGTGCTAGCGCTTAATGGTTTAAAAAATCACAATAACAACTTTAAAATATTACAAGTCTTATTTACATTTACATTACAAAGTTCCAATAAAAATGTAAGTTTCAATAGAAATGTAAAAAAATGCCTGCTATTTGCACAAAAAATGATCAAAATGAAATTTGTTCATGTTATTTGTCTCTTGTTTTTAATTGTACTGTATTTAAAGCTACCGCTTGCTGTCATAGTATTTACATATTGCGGGCGCAACCTACACATACTCAGTTATGTGTAGGTCGCATGACTATACAATGTGTAATAATGACCATTTATGCATTTGGCCCCTTGGTATAGAAGTACTGTTAACTTCAATATAATATCATATTATCAAAAAATTGGAAATTGATACATAAGCCATATCCAAGTGTGTCCATACCCCTATAACCTAATGTTTGTCCGAGGTGCGACTTCGGACCATTGGAACCATTAGGCAAAATATAGCTGTATGATATAAATATATAAAATAGATAGTTATTTTTTTATATACCAAGAGTGTTATAAACTATTGTATTCACTTTAAAAAGTTGTAATATCATTGTCCGAGGTGGGGTTTACCACTGACTTCTGGCCTCGACTGACAACATGGTTTTTGGCAAACCCTTAGGGTTGATCCAGGTAGAGGGTGGGTACACTTGGATTTGACTGATGTATAAAAAATGCAAACATGGCCTTGATTATGCACTTTTCACTTTTATGACAGTCTGGAGCATAGATTATAATTAAAGTTTTGGGAATAAGCACATTCTACATACCTTTGAATTGAAGAATATAATTATTTTAGAGTCCAGTAATAACTATGCTGGTGTATCTGAACACACACAGGGTAGTTTATTGTTTTGCAAATATTAAAATTATATATTATACAAATGGAAGTTGAGGCAAAGCAGCCAAAATATTTAATAGGTTTTTGGAACAATGAACATTTTATAACTATATACAGTACCTATTCTCATAGATTTTCTACAGATATGATATTGTTACTGTATTATTTAAAGAAATAGATATTATTTTTACAGTGTTTCAGTTGTTTTTGCTCTAACTACAAACTCATAATTATCGATACAATTAATTTTTAAGTTGTGCGCTATTCAAGTTTGAAAATAAAATTTCCTTTGACACAGTAACACTTTTAAAATGACCAGTATATAGATAAGTGCACACCTTTCCAAGACAAATTGTGTGTGGATGTGTATAGTACTAACTTTTACATTGTCATTATAAACATCTGACCATTAATTCAAATCATAATTCAAATCAAAATTTACTGGTCATTTGCCTGTGTTAGAATTTGGAAGTCTATTTTCAGCTGGCACTGCCCTACTATATATATATATATATATAGATATCACAAATGCTTATCATAGACGGATTTCAGATTTTGCACTGGGGGTGTCGAAAACGTTTGGGGCAGAGGGAGGGGGGGGGCGGTGAGAAATTTAAGAGGAAGGTGAGCAACGGGGGCCGTAGCACTGCTGAGCAAGCTACAGCAGGGGTAAGGGGGCACAGTTGTGAATGAGAGTAAGGAGGATTGTTCTTATTATCTTTCAAAACCTTTGTTATTAGTATTACTTAGTTCAAAATCTTTATTTCAATCACACTACTGTTGTTTATCTCAATGAGCGTTTAAATTCTTTGGATGGGCAAATTTCTCTAGGTGTGAAAAAACTTTTTGGGTGTGTGAAAACGTTTGGGAGGGGGTGCAAAATATTTTGGGGGGAGTCCACACCCCCAGAAAATCTGTCTATGATATTTATGTTGAAACAAACATAACCAGAATGGGAGATACATGTAATCAGAGCTCTCCTGCCATCGCACCTTCAAGACGGACCAAAAGAATATCCTTTTTACCTGAAGTAGAAAGACATCTTTCCCTTAAGCATTTTTTAAGTTCATCAACGGATAAAGACTTCAAGGATGATAAGGATTTTGCTGTGATAGATTGCCTTTTGTGAACACTATCATGATGCCCTTTCAATCCAAGCTTATCAGCAAACCGCTTATTGCATACATCACAAACACACGGTTTGAGCAAAGCAACAACATCAGTTGAGAGCTGTTGCTCTTGTGCACATCTGCTTACAAGGATAGCCTCGCAACAAACCTTGCATTGTGTATGCTCTGTGTCCACTTTCTCTCTCCCACAATCAGAATACTTTGGTGAATCACAATGAGGAGGTTTACGGGACTTAAAGTGTGATGAATAGCAGGGGGGAGAAGGTTGATGTTCTGGTAGATAGAAAGTTCTAATGTAGTTAGACCTCATTAACTGCCACCACTTGCCCTTATGATCACTAGCCCTCGATCGGTTAGTCATAGAGAGCTCACCCTTTAGCCCAGCATGTTTGGACTCCTTGGCTTGTAAAGAAAGAATCCCAAAACCTATGCCATACATATCATATATCTGCCTTGCATGAAATGGCAAGGCATAACCCACTGTCCAAACAGTAACATTGATACTGCCAGGAAAGAAAAGAGCAAGTAGATTAAAGTAAAGCTGGCAGAATTCCTCCAACTGAGAAATATCACCTGGATTGTTCACATAAATCTTATTAAACAACCCACCAGCATTGCGCAGGTGTTGCATAATTTTCCCAAGTGCTAGCCGTCTCACTTTCTACCCTTCTGTTTCACAAGCTGTTTGCAAACAATCTGCCAAACGATAGCCATATCGTGCAAGAGCGATTGGCTGTGATCCTATAAGCCTGACACTCAGCTTGTTAAAGCGCTTTTTCTCATCACCATAGTGCTCCGCAACCTTTGTAGAAAGGTACGACAAGCCACATCCATATATATCTGATGGGCTACTGGAAAGAGAAGTAGTAGAAGTTTCTAACATGGTTGACATGCTTGCTTAAGCAGCCTTTTTACTCATTTCCACTAGGGAAATGCCTGGTTGAAATGACATTTCAGGTGAAAGACTTTCTGACCCAGCCCTCTCAAGATTGTCATTCCTATCAAAAGCATATTCAGCAGACCCTGCTGTTTCATCTATTTCAGTTGTATCAGGAGGAGTTGATATACGAGGGCATACTCCAACAGGAGCAGAAAGCGTTTGGATAAACTTGTCGAAGGCACATCGCCTAACTGACTCACTATAGATTAAATCTAGCACATGCTGCCATGCATTGATCTCGCAATGCAAAGGATCCGGCTTTACCCGATCAGCAAATAGTCCAATTCTAGGACTTCCAAGCTGACGGATTCCATGCTCAGCCATGAATGCTAGCTTCTTAGTGTGAAGTGTTGATGCAGTTAGGCTTTTAGAAAGGCTTGCAAGGTAACTACTGACCATAGAAATATGTTTTTCCCGGTCACTGCTATCATAGGGCTTCCACAAATCAGTACTGCTATACCCTATGCTTCCACCCATAGTATCCATGTTGCCCTTATGAACATTTGCATAAGGCGATGGATGTGTGGCAGCCTGATTAAGCTCGTTACAAGCCCAACTTTGCCAACTCATGTCAGCACTTGGTTGGAACTCAAGCGTACACTCCTTACCAGAGACAGTGAAAACACTCGCCTCTAATAACAGCATCTCTTCAGTATGCTGTTGCCAAAGTAACTCAAGGGCATCATGTTTCTCATTCAGACTAACACAGTGTAAAAGATATTGAAACTCCCTATTCCTAACCCGCTGGCCTAAGTTCCATAATGTCAAACTTCCAATAGACATGGAAAGCTGGCTAGTTTCAGGAGCACCATCATCGGAAAATTGAAAAATGAAATGATTAGTGTTACCCTTAAACCACACAAGTTGACGGCACAGATGAGGCAATTTTAAATGAAGGTCCATTATCATGAACACTAGACCAGTGATTGTTCTAGTCACACCAGAAACATCAGGAATTTGACAAACACAACCAATATCTAGGGTCTTGACAAATTTCTCAATACTTTCATTGGATATATTAGAAAGAGAGAGTTGAACGTCAAAATCCAAACACTTAACATTTCTTGGCACCCATACTTCCTTATCAGGGTCAAAAACAGAAGACTGTGTTTTACATAGCAGGTTATATTTTCTACGAGATAGAAAGTTTTTATATTCTAAACTAATAGCATCATTTAAAGAACTATTTGCTTCAGTAAGTTCTTTCACTGTTTTCTTTACAATACCCTCTAAATACCTCCCTCGATAATACTTGGCAATCAAATTTTCCATCATAGTTTTAGAAGCAGTCGATGACAAGAAATCCCATGCACCATATAATGCGCCTTCTTCACCACCATGTATAAACTCAAGCACATTTTTTGTTTCTTCCCGTCGTCTGTATCGTGTACCAGATTTGTTATTGGTTATGATTTCATGTGTGGTACTAGTATTTTCTCGGCGTGTTCGGGATTGGTTTTTCAGTTTATCATACTGTTTGTTTATCTTACTTAGTTTTTGTTGTTGTTCCACGACCTTTTGTTCTGCGACTTCTTTTTCTGTGATGTATTTCTCCAGATCACATTCTATAAAAAGAATGGAGTTACTTGGTACTGGATTCAAGTTTTTGTTTACACTATGGCATTTTAATCCAGTACCTGTCGTGTACAGACAGACTGGGCCAAAATCCATGTTACGGAATAGAATTGTTAGGAAAAGGGAGTAATGTCTAGTTATATATGCATAGTGTTAGCCATCCAAGGCTCAGCAATTCACCCACACACTTGGCATAGTTTTGTTCTAGCTGTGTGGCTTATCTGATTAATAAGTTAAAGGTGATCTACAGTCCGATCTGCGCATGTGCACAAATGAGCCCACTTTTTATGATACAGACAGTTTATCTATGTTTTGAGTTCTTGAAAAGCCTGATTGTTGTGTCTTGATAATTTATTATACGGTACTCTAGAAGCTTGAAAATATAAATAGTTGTCTCAAGTAAAGCTCAATATTTTGGACACAAAAATGTAAACAAAGGCTTTGTTTACATACGGACTGTAGATCACCTTTAAGAAGCAAAGAAAAAACCTGGCCGAGCAAATGTTCGAAGTGTACACATGCCATGCATAAAGCCTGGTTTCCATATGACGCCAACCAACCGCCGACTTAATGTCGATAATAATTGAAGGAGAAAATTATTGCAGATACACAAGGATTTTGCTCATGAGTATCACTGGCAATGGAACCTACCGACTGTTGGCATCAGATGGAAACCAGGCTTAAGACAAATTGCTTTGACTCATGTTATTTTACAATCTTTGTCACATGACCGGTTTAACCCACAGAGCTAGTTACTCCTTTACGGGTAACCTGCTAATGCAGTACTGAAATATAGGTTAACACAGTGGATATATCGCTTCAAAATCGCTAATCACTGAGACGTTTGATTATGATGTTAAACTACATTTTAGCCTATTAAGCACTAGCGCTCTCCCCTTGACGTGTAAAATCATCTGGCATTAGACAGAGTTAAATAATAAAGTAGGGCGCATTAGGGTTGCAATGCGACTCAATGGTTTAAAAACAAATTTAAATACATGGCATGGTTTTTTAGAAATGGTAAAATATTTCACAGTTTAGTATACACTAATATACAAACCGCTAACAAGCAATAAAATGTACAAAAATATTGCAGCATTATTAGCCTGAACTCTATGAATGCCACAGAAAAATAATTACCTCGGGATCTATTTTATACAGATATGCCCTAAAGTGCCACTACAAGCAAACAAATTTTGAAGCAAATTTAATGAACCTTCCTTATATTATTGACATTCAACATTTCATTTACAGACATGTAATAGAATAAATTATACATACTCGCAGCAGCCACTTTATCTTCTGCCACGGTAACCAACGAACTAACTTTGTCCTGCTTTTCTTGAAGTTTTGCTTCGGCAAGGTCAATTTTGGCTTTTTTTAACTCGATGTCATGCAAGTTAGAGGATAATTCTCCTTGTTGATTTTTCAGTTTAAAGAACACCGATTTCTGCCAGAATGGTGTGTGATCTCGTTTACTGTCACATTTTCCCACATGTGAGTTTTCTTTGCGGCATTTTCTACTTTTAGAACAGCTTTTAGAACTGCTAAACGAAAATAAAACAGCATGGGGCAAGCATTCAATATGGCGTTTTACAATGAACGTATTGAAATGCAAATGAGTTCGCGAATTAAAACATATATTCTTACCATTCTCCTGATCCGCTTGCCATGAATTCATTTACATAATAACAAGAACTTTGATTTCCCTTTGTAAATTTTCTATGTATATACAATTTAGAACACAAATTTAAGGAATTTTTAAGAAACTCGCGCGGATTTGCCTTTCTTCTTCGATTGTTTTGTCGTATCATGAAATATAAGGGGGGGGTTTCAAGGGGATATTGTAGATATAATTATTGAAGTACTTAGGGGACCCTCCACAGTAAGATTTAGTCAAACGCGTGCCGCTGTAAATGCCAAACATGGTTCGCAGTATAGGCTAAAGAAAAACCGTATTTCTCTCTTATATTAACAATAGCGTTCAATTTTTTTGTGTAATGATAAGAAGGCGACTCATGTCTATATATTGCAGTAAAAAGATATTAAAAAATAGAATAAAAACAAATATATGCCCGTTCAATGTTCAGTATTTCAAACCAAGCGGATAAGACAAAGCTAGAAGACTAAGTTCGAATGCCTGCTGTGCTTTCCAAACGGAGGCCAATTACCAAGCAACCGACCACCGTGGATGGCGAATTCATTCCCAGATGTGGAAATTTACAGGGGAGAAAACTATTTGATAGATCATGCAAAATCGCTGTGTCGTTCCATTTAATACTTAATTAATTAAACGCTAATCAGCTAAAAAATTATTTGTGTTCTCAGTTTGCAGCAGCACAAGTGCAACGAATCTCGCGTTCTTTTCCACCGCTTCATTTGGAGCGCAATCGCAGACAACAGCTGTTATATTGATTACCTCAGTAGATAATGATTGGTAGGGCAGATCTAGATTGCCCGTCAATGCATTAGGGAAGATTGCGCTGGAACAGGTAATAAGTAATGCGCAAGTTCTTCTTTCTACGATGGCGAAAACGGGGGAATTGAGGGAAATAGAAGGAAAAATTGATTGTGCAACACGTATCGCGCGTCACAAATTAACGCTCTATAAGTTTGCGCTGAAACAGGTTATAAATAATGCGCAAGTTCTTCTTTCTACGATGGCGAAAACGGGGGAAATGAGGGAAATAGAATGAAAAATAGATTGTGCAACATTAATCGCCCGTCACAAATTAACGCTCTATAAAAATTGGTTTACCTTTTCACAATCGATCATGTACGCGAATTAAAATGTGATAATAAGCAGCGTGGCTTCGCAACATATTTACTATGCTTCCGCCCAGGTTCGAACTGGAGACGTTGCGCGTGTGAAGCGCACGTGATGACCACTACACTGCACTGCAGAAATTTGGTGGGTGAAGCACGAGTTCAGAGCGTTGATTAAATTTGCTCTTTTCATTTTCTGTAAATTAAACAGCAAATGCATGCTTCTGCCCAGGATCGAATTGGGTACCTTGCGCGCGTAAGGCGCATGTGATGACCACTACACTACAGAAACAAGGGCATGCTCGGAACCCTTCACAAACTTCCCCAGTTTCAAACGTTCAAAATTGACTGATAATTCATTAATTTGATCCTCCCGCAGAAGCCAATTTTGATTCTTCTCTTATAGCCATAGAAGGAGCACTGACGTGCGATGCAAGAAACGATTGTTGAGTTAGTTGCAGTCTGATATATTTTTATGGTTTAAATGAAATATTTTTTCTCCATTATTTAAGAAAGTAAAATGACGTAAAGTACAGTAGGTACAAAGGTTGTCAACTGTCAGGATGGCCGAGCGGTCTAAGGCTCCAGACTCATGTTTCCAAACTTGCTCCGCTAATGCGGAGCCAAACGGCGTTCAGGTCCACTAATGTGGGCGTGGGTTCCCATCCCACTCCTGACAGGGAATTTTAAAATTATGTTGTGAGGCCGTTGAATATATTAGTGCAATTCTTAATCCCGAGGATGACTACAAACCAGTCGAAACGTTGATCAAAAACCAAAATGTTGGTCGTTTTCCATCAATCCATTGTTTCCGCCCAAGATCGAACTGGTGACCTTGCGCGTGTTAGGCGCACGTGATGACCGCTACACTACGGAAATCTGTATGCCGATAAATGTTCGCCAATGGCTAATTCATTCCCAGATGAGAAAGTTTTACCTGGGAGAAAACTTCTTGATATATCATGGAAAATCACTGTGTCGATGTAATTAATTTTTAAATAATTAAGTGCTAATCAGCTAAATAATTTCTTCGCGGTCTCAGTTTGAGGCCGCACATTGACAGTGAATCCGGCGTTCTCCCCGTCACTGAATCTTGAGATCAATCGCGGGAAACAGCTGTCATATTTATTGCTTCGTTAAATATTGGTCGGTAGGGATGATCTCGATTGCCCGTCAATGCATTAATCAGTGTTTAGCATGAAACAGTTTTTAGGGAAGATTACGGTAGAACATGTAATAAATAATGCGCAAGTTCTTCTCTCTTCGATGACGAAAACGGTGGAAATGGAAGCAATGGAACGAAAAGTTGGTTGTGCAACCCCTATCGCGCGTCGAAAATTAACGGTGTATAAATATTAGTTTACCTTTTCACAAGCGATCATGTACGCAAGTTAAAATTTGATAATTTACAGCCTGGCTTCGCAACACAATTGCTATGTTTCCGCCCATGTTCGAACTGGGGACCTTGCGCGTGTGAAGCGCACGTGATGACCACTAAACTACAGAAACTTGGCTGGTGAAGCACGAGTATGTAGGTAGGTAGGTAAAACTTTATTTAAACACGCTTGCCTCGTCGACATGGTGCTGATTTCCACGAGGGGCGTCTCACAAATAATACAAAGAAAATAATCAAGTTAGACAGTTACAATTTAAAAATAGTATATACAACTATATACAAAAGTTAGATTAGGACACATATAGCAAAGAATCATCCTCTAGCTTGCACTTATCTCTTTTTTGAAGCAGCCGAGAGTATCCGCCGATTTAGCTGCAGACGAAAGGTCATTCCATAACATACCGGCACTCTACTTAAAGCTTCTTCTTAGATTTTCTGTTCTAGGTTTTGGAAGAGTTAAATCATTTTCGCTATTTCTGAGATTATAGGTATTTTGTGTCACATTCCTTTTGTGAAGAGATTCTTTTATACCCGAGGCAGCGTGGTCATTTAGCACTTTGTACATAAACACAGCCTTGGACTTATTTCTTCTATTGTCAAGTGTTCCCCAAGACAGGGTATTAACAATGTCAAGTGACCTTACATCGTAAGTGGCACCAGTTATTACCCTTGCTGCACGAGACTGAAATTTTTGTAGTTTGTCTGGGGGAGCAATTTACCACAGTTTCCCCATAGGGTGGAACAATAGTTATAATATGGCTGCACTAGTGCTTTATATATGGTTTGTAGTGTATTAATATCAACGTACGGTTTAGGGCGTTTAATAGCCCCAATACCGGCACTTGCTTTTTACATATTTTATCAATATGTTTTCCCACCTCAAATTTTCATCGAATTCTACTCCTAAGCTTTCAAAAGAATGAGTTAATGGTACTGGTTTGTCGCCAAAAAATACAGTAGCTTCACCAATCCTATTTTTAAGATTGTATGGTGATCTAATGAACATTAATTTTGTTTTAGTTGGATGGTGTTGTAACTTATTTTTGGTAAGCCAAGTGTGAATATTTTTTAGATCATCATTTAGGTTTTTGACAAGTGTATCATAATCAAATGATGATGCAAAAATTTCAGTATCGTCAGCTTAGGGGCAAGGGGTTGTAGATTTTAAACACTTTGGCATATAATTAATATACAGTAAAAATAATAGTGTACCAAGAATTGAGCCCTGTGGGACTGTGCCACATGTTATTTTTCTACGAGACGATGTATGACCATTGACAAAACACACTTGTTGTCTCTTTGTTAGATAAGATTCAAACCATTTTAGTTCAGCCCCATAAATTCCAAATTGCTCATTCATCTTTTTTAGTAGAATAGAGTGGTCGAGTGAGTCAAAAGCTTTTCTAATGTCAAGAAATACAACACCGTTTAGCATGCCGTTGACCATATTCTCTAACCACTGGTCGCACGTTTGGATGTGTGCTGACGTGGTTGAGTGCTTTGGCCGAAATCCTGATTGATATTTGGAAAGCAATAAATTTTGAGATAAATGTTCGTATAACTGATCAAAGACTTTTTTCTCAAATATCTTACTTATTATCGGTAGAATTGAGACAGGTCGGTAATTATCACATTTTTGCCTATCTTCAGATTTAAAGATTGGTGTTATCCTAGCCTTTTTCCATGCATCAATATAAGTACATGAATTAAGAGATAAGTTGAAAATGGCAGTTAATGATGGTGCTATTATATCTACTGATATTTTAAGTATTTTTGCAGGTATGTTATCCATACCCGTAGTTTTTGAGACTTTAAGTTGCCTTAAACTTGTGGCGACATTGATTTGATTAATTTGAGAAAAAACAAAGCGTGGGCCAAGATAACTGTTGGAACAATCTTGGATGTCCGAGCTGTTTGTAAATTGACTGGTTGGGTCACACACTTCAGCCGCTAGCTTAGGGCTAATCTGTACGAAATATTCATTAAAGGCATCAGCTATTTGCTTATTATCTACGATAACTGAATTATTGATATGAAGTTCATTAACATTGGATGATTTCTTATTTCTGCTTAGTAAAGTATTTATCAAATTCCATCTCTTTTTAACATCCCTACTCTGTGAGCATTCTTTGATTTTGTCACGAAAGTATACTTTTTTGGCGCTTCTCATGGCCATATTGACCCTGTTGCTTGCTTTTTATGAAAATCCCTATTCCTCATTAACCTTTTAACATTGGATGTTATCCAAGGCACCGAGGTTCCCCTTATTCTAATACATCGCATAGGCGCATGCCTGTCAAGTATCTCGAGGAAAATAGATTTCCAAGCTTGCCAGCATACATTAGGGTCGTCAAATTGGCATGCAATATCCCAAGGGATTTGCAATATTTCTTCCATAAAATCATTTTCAACAAAATTTCTATAGTCACGAATTTCTCTGGTAGTATTCCTGCCTAATTTTGGTACTGTTATACTTTTAACTGCAAAAATCATACTATGATCGGATATTCCAAGATGGATAACACCAGAATTTGATATATTTTCTGGTTTGTTTGTTAAGAACAGGTCGATTAAAGTTGCCGACCCCCCGGTCACCTTTGTTGGCTCAATAATTAACTGGTCTAATTTATATAGAGAGCATGACAGTTGGAGTCTCCGCGTATGAGAATCTGGCACTGCCTTAGGCAAGTCACAGTGTATATCTCCAACAATCATCAATTCTTTATTGTCAAGGTCGCACTTGCGCAGAAATAGATCAAATTCGTAAAAAATATCATTATTGGGATTAGGTGGCCTATACCAAGTACTTATTAAGAAAGCCACTTTATTTGGTCTACGTACTTCAATACATATCATTTCTAGGGGTTCTGGAACTCTAATATATAGGACCACTAATATATAGGACCACTAATATATAGGTGGGTATCTCTAATATATAGGAGCACGCCACCCCCAGATCTATTTCGATCATTGCGCACCATAATATATCCAACTATATTAATTTCATTATCGGGAATTGAATCATCAATTTTTGATTCGTTAATTGCAAGAATATCTATGGAAGAATTGGCTAATTGTACACGTAGCTCGTCTATGTGTTTTAGCAGACTATTTATATTCAAACTTGCCATTTTAAAACCTTTTAATTTAGTTACAGCATGCAGCGGGTGGTCATAGATACCTGATGCTGTGCCATACTAACAGTCAGTTAATTTATCCTTCTGTGGATGTTCTTCTGTGGTTGGACAATTATTTCCAACAGTTCTCCAAGTTTCTGAAGCGTTGATCTCTGAAAATCCTGATGACTTTGTTTCCGTGGTGAGGCTGATGCACTGCCTCCCTTGAGGAAATTAATAAAGTGAACCGCTAAGATGGCCGAACCTTTCGCGTTTAGATGGAGCTTACTGCCATTTAAACATGTATCATTTATTGTCGAGTTGTCAATAAATGAAATTTCCAATTTCTTACATATGTGCCCAATTTTCTTATTGACCTCTTGAATCGTTTCTAACATAGCAATATCATGACGCACCGTTAGACCAGATAGACCAATTTTCGAGTAAGGAAATTGTGTCTTGGTTTTATTAGCGAGCTTTTCTATCTTTTGGGCACATTCTGTGGCAGATTCCAAAGGGAGATTATTTGTCCGTACGTGTATAATTACATGGGACGGGATTGATTTAAGATTATCAAAATTAATCTCCTTCTCAATTTCCTCTGCGGTTTTTCCCGGGAACGTATATTTATGTACTTTCTTTCTTGTTAGCTTTCCAGGTTGAATATTTTTAATTACTTCACGTGTTCCTCCAGCAGAAGCCTATATTGATTCTTCTCTTGAAGCAATAGAAGGATCACTGACGTGCGATGAAAGAAACGATTGTTGAGTTAGTTGCAGTCGGATGTATTTTTCTGGTTTAAATGAAATATTTTTTCTCCATTATTTAAGAAAGTAAAATGACGTAAAGTACAGTAGGCACAAAGGTTGTCAGGATGGAAGAGCGGTCTAAGGCACCAGACTCAAGTTTCCAAAAATTGCCCCTCTAATGCGCTTCCAAAGAGCGTTCTGGTCCACTAATGTGGGCGTGGGTTCGAATCCCACTCTTGACAGAATATTTTAAAATTATTTCGCGAGGCTGTTGAATATATTGGTGCAATATTTGATCCTGAGGATGACTACAAACCTGCCGAAATGTTGATTAAAAACCAAAATGTTGCAATAAAAAGCTTTTAGTTCCATTGCAATAGATGCTTTTATACTCAACAAGAAAGCAGAAGGTAAACTAAGTAAAAATATTTATATTCCGGTTTGTTTTCCATCATGGACATGCTTGAAAAAATTTTTGACCGAAAAATACAAATTTTAGTTGCCGAAAAACAATTTGTTCATTACAACACTATAAAAACCATTTTGACCGAAAAAAGCCTAGGAAGTGTCTTTAAATTTGGCATTCAAAGTAATTTTTTTTGTTTAAGGACAAGTTTTACGTTTTCCTCCAATCCATTGTTTCCGCCCAGGATCGAACTGGGACCTTGCATTTTTTTTGTTTAAGGACAAGTTTTACGTTTTCCTCCAATCCATTGTTTCCGCCCAGGATCGAACTGGGACCTTGCGCGTGTTAGGCGCACGTGATGACCGTTACACTACGGAAACCTGCATGCCGAAAGATGTTCGCCAACGGCTAATGCATTCCCAGATGTAGAAGTTTTACTTGGGAAAAAAACTTTTTGATTGATCATGCAAAATCACCGCGTCGTTACATACAATTCTTCATAATTAAACGCTAACCAGCAAAATAATTTCTTCGCTGTTTTAGTTCCCAGCAGCACAATGATAATGAATCTCGCATGCATACCCACCGCTCAATCTTGAGCTCAATCGCTCGAAACAGCTTGTCATATTTATTATCTCATTAGATATTATCTGGTAGCCAGTTCTTGTTGACGATATTTCGAAAGCAAAAAATATTAATATGCAACGTTACAGAAACAAGCACACATGCTCGCCACAACGTTTTGCAAACTTCCCCATTTAGATTCTTCTTTGGGACAACAGAAGGAGCACTGTTGTGCGATATCAGTAATAATTGCTGATTTAGTTCCAGTCGGATATATTTTTCAGTTTTGAATTGAAATATTTTGTCCCGTTATTAAGAAAATAAAATGATGTTAATGTACAGTGGCACAAAGTTTTCAAGCTGTCAGGATGGCCGAGCCGTCTAAGGCGCCAGACACAATTGCAAGTTTGCGCACCTGCCCCGCCAATGCGCGGTCAGAGGGTGTTTTTGCCCAATAATGTGGGCGTGGGTTCGAATCCCACTCCTGACAGAAAATTTTAAAATTGGAGGTCGTTAAATATATTGGTGCAATTGTTAATATATTTGACGCTATTACGGAAACAAAAAAAATTAATATTTCTCGGGCAAGTGTCCAAATTCCATTCAAAAGACTTATTTGAGCATCGATTGATGTAAGTGATGCATTCTTGAGAAAATATTTCCAGTTAACCATGTGAAAATTTATGCCTGCTTGCTTTCGATCTAAAGAAAATTGTTATCAGAACATTTCCATCAATCCATCGTTGCCGCCGAGGATCGAACTGGGAATCTTGCGCGTGTTAGACGATAGTGATGACCAGACGTGTGCTCTTCCGATCTCTGCATGCCGAAAGATGTTCGGCGTTGGCTAATGCATTCCCAGATGTGGAAGTTTTACGTGGCAGGAAACTACTTGATAGATCATGCAAAATCCCCGTGTCGTTACATTCAATTCTTAAATAATTAAACGCTAACCAGCTAAAGAATTTATTCGCGGTGTTAGTTTGCAGCAGCACAATGACAATGAATCTCGCGTTCTCCCCCACCACTCTATCTTGGGCTCAATCGCTGGAAACAGCTGTCATATTTATTATCTCATTAGATATTACCTGGTAGCCAGTGCTTGTTGACGATATTTCGAAACCAAAAAATATTTAATATTTCTCCGCGTGCCTTGCACGAGTAAAGTGATGACTGCAACGCTGTAAAAACAAACGCATGCACGCAACGTTTCGCAAACTTCCCCAGTATCAATCTTTCAAAATGACAGAAAATGTATTCATTTGATTCTGCCGCATCAGTGCATTTGGATTCTTCTTTTGGGACAAAAGAAGGACCACAGTTGTGCGATATGGGTAATGATTGTTGAGATAGTTTCAGTCGGATATAATTTTCTGTTTTAAATTGAAATATATTTTTCCCGTTAGTAAGAAAATAAAATGACGTTAATGTACAGTAGCAACCAAGTTTGCAAGCTGTCAGGATGGCCGAGCGGTCTAAGGCGCCAGACACAATTGCAAGTTTGCGCACCTGCTCCGCTAATGCGCAGTCAGAGGGAGTTCTGGTCCACTAATGTGGGCGTGGGTTAGAATCCCACTCCTGACAGAATATTTTAAAATTATTATTACGCAAACAAAAAAAAATTAATTTTTCTCGGGCAAGTGTCCAAATTCCATTGATTGATTATTTGAGCATGGATTGATGTAAGTATGCATTCTTGAGAAAATATTTCCAGTTAACCATGTTCAAATTTATGCTTGTTTGCTTTCGATCTAAACTGGAAATTTTGCGCGTGTTAGGCGCTAGTGATGACCACTACACTACGGAAACATGCATGCCGAAAGATGTTCGGCGATCGCTAATGCATTCCCAGATGTGGAAGTTATACGTGGGAGAAAACTACTAGATAGATCATGCAAAATCGCCGTCTCGTTACATTCAATTCTTAAATAATTAAGCGCTAACCAGCTAAAGAATTTCTTTGCTGTTTTAGTTTGCAGCAGCACAATGACAATGAATCTCGCGTTCTCCCCCACCGTTCTCCTCACCACGCATGCTTCTGCCCAGGATCCAATTGGGGCGCTTGCGCGCTAAAGCGCATGTGATGACCGCTACACTACAGAAACATGGGCATGCTCGGAACCCTTCACAAACTTCCCCAGTTTCAAACGTTGAAAATTGACTGATAATTAATGAATTTGATCCTCCCGCGGAGGCCAATTTTGATTCATCCCTTGTAGCAATAGAAAGAGCACTGACATGCGATGTAAGAGACGATTGTTGAGTTAGTTGCAGTCTGATATATTTTTCTGGTTTAAATGAAATATTTTTCCTCCATTATTTAAGAAAGTAAAATGACGTAAATTAAAGTGGGCACAAAGGTTGTCAGCTGTCAGGATGGCCGAGCGGTCTAAGGCCCCAGACTCAAGTTTCCAAACTTGCTCCGCTAATGGGCAGCCAAAGGGCGTTCTGGTCCACTAATGTGCGCGTTGGTTCGAATCCCACTCCTGACGGAGACGAAGAATCTTAAAATTATGTCGTTAAATTCTTAATCCCGAGGATGACAACAAACAGTCGAAACGTTGATTAAAAACCCAAATGCTGTTCGTTTTCCATCAATCCATTGTTTCCGCCAAGGATCGAACTGGGGAACTTGCGCGTGTTAGGCCCACGTGATGACCGCCACACTACGGAAACCTGAATTAATGCCGAAAGATGTTCGCCAATGGCTAATGCATTCCCAGGTGTGGACGTTTTACGTGGGAGAAAACTATTTGATAGATCATGCAAAATGGCCGTGTCTATCTAATTAATTTTTAAATAATTAAATGCTAATCAGCTAAAAAATTTCTTCGCGGTCTCAGTTGGAGGCCGCACATTGACAGTGAATCTCGCGTTCTCCCCATCACTCAATCTTGAGATCAATCGCGGGAAAGAGCTGTCATATTTATTGCTTCGTTACATATTGTTCGGTAGGGAAGATCTCGATTGCCCGTCAATGCATAGATCAGTGTTTAGCATGAAACAGTTTTTAGGGAAGATTACGCTAGAACAGGTAATAAATAATGCGCAAGTTCTTCTCTCTTCGATGGCGAAAACGGTGGAAATGGAAGCAATAGAAGGAAAAGTTCATTGTGCAACCCGTATCGCGCGTCGAGAATTAACGGTCTATAAATATTAGTTTAACTTTTCACAAGCGATCATGTACGCAAGTTAAAATTTAATCATAAACAGCCTGGCTTCGCAACACAATTACCATCTATCCGCCCAGGTTAGCACTGGTGACCTTGCGCGCGTGAAGCGCACGCGATGACCACTACACTACAGAAACTTGGCTGGTGAAGCACGAGTTCAGTGCGTTGATGAATTTTGCTCTTTTCATTTTCTGTAAATAAAACACCAAATGCATGCTTCTGCCCGGGATTGAACTGGGGACGTGGCGCGCATAATGCGCATGTGATGGCCGCTCCACTACAGAAATAAGCGCATGCTCGGAATCCTTTGCAAGCTCCCCCAATTTCAAACGTTCAAAATTGACAGAAAATTCATTCATGTGTTCCTCCCGCAGAAGGCTATTTTGATTCTTCTCTTGAAGCAATGGAAGGAGCACTGACGTGCGATGTAAGAAACGATTGTTGAGTTAGTTGCAGCCGGATGTATATTTCTGGTTTAAATGAAATATTTTTTCTCTATTTTTTAAGAAAGTAAAATGACGTAAAGTATAGTAGGCACAAAGGTTGTCAGGATGGCCGGGCTGTCTAAGGTTGCAGACTCAAATTTCCAAACTTGCTTCGCTAATGCGCTGCCAAAGAGCGTTCTGGTCCACTATTGTGGGCGTGGGTTCGAATCCCACTCCTGACAGAATATTTCAAAATTATTTCGTGAGGCCGTGGAATATATTGGTGCAATTCTTAATCCTGGAGATGACTACAAACCAGCCGAAATGTTGAGTAAAAACCAAAATGTCGTTCGGAGTTACTTCTATTTGGTGTGTTGTTAACATATTTCACACTAGTGTGGAAACAAAATAAATATATGTTATTTACCGACTGCGAGGTCTGAAATAAAAAATATTTTCCCGAGGTCTCAAAAGCGCCCGGAGGCCGAAGGCCATGGGACACCTCTGATGCCGGGGGGAAAATATTTTTTAGTACGGAAGGAACCAAACGGTAAAAAACTTGTTCATTTTTTTATTTGATAGTTCACGGTTATAATGATACCAATAAAATTCCAGTTGTTGTAATTACATTTGAGATCAGTTGCGTTTGTTACTTTAGTGCAAGCATGGCTGAGAAACTGCTAAAATTACGCGATAAAAGTTCTTAAAAAGCTATTAGTTTCATTGCAATAGATGCTTTTCTACTCAACAAGAAAGCAGAAGGTAATCTAAGTAAAAAATATTTATATTCCGGTTTGTTTTACATGATGGACATGCTTGAAAAATGTTTTTTGACAGAAAAATACAAATTTTAGTTGCCGAAAAACAATTTGTTCATTACAACATTTATAAAAACCATTTTGACCGAAATAAACCTAGGAAGTGTCTTTTGGGAGAAAACTACTTGATAGATAATGCAAAATCCCCGTGTCTTTACATTCAATTCTTAAATAATTAAACGCTAACCAGCTAAAGAAGTTATTCGCGGTGTTAGTTTGCAGAAGCACAACAACAAAGAATCTCGCGTTCATACGCACCACTCAATATTGGGCTCAATCGCTGGACACAGCTGTCATATTTATTATCTCATTAGATATTATCTGGTAGCCAGTTCTTGTTGACGATGTTTCGAAAGCAAAAATATTTTATATTTCTCCGCGTGCCATGCACGAGTAAAGTGATGGCTGCAACGCTATAGAAACAAACGCATGCTCGCAACGTTTTGCAAACTTCGCCAGTATCAATCGTTCAAAATGAACAGAAAATGTATTCATTTGATTCTGCCGCATCAGGACATTTGGACTCTTCTTTTGGGACAAAAGAAGGTGCACTGTTGTGCGATATGGGTAATGATTGTTGAGTTAGTTTCAGTCGGATATATTTTTCTGTTTTAAATTGAAATATTTTTTTCTCGTTATTAACAAAATAAAATGACGTTAATGTACAGTAGGCACACAGTTTGCATGCTGTCAGGATGGCCGAGCGGTCTAAGGCTCCAGACACAATTGCAAGTTTGCACACCTGCTCCGCTAATGCGCAGTCAGAGGGAGTTCTGGTCCACTAATGTGGGCGTGGATTCGAATCCCACTCCTGACAGAAAATTTTAAAATTGGAGGTCGTTAAATATATTGGTGCAATTGTTAATTCGAAAGACTTATTTGAGCATGGATTGCTGTAAATGATGCATTTTTGAGAAAATAATTACAGGTAACTATGTGCAAATTTATGCCTGCTAACTTTCGATCTACAGAAAATTGTAATCAGAACGTTCCCTTCGATTCTTTGTTTCTGGCCGGGTTCGAACTGGGCATCTTGCAAGTGCTGACCACTATATTACGCAAAACGTCGTGCCAAAAGATGTTCGGCGATGGCGAATTCATTTACAAATGTGGAAATTTACATGGGAGAAAACTATTTGATAGATCATGCAAAATCGGTGTGTCGTTCCATTTAATACTTAATTAATTATAAGCTAATCAGCTAAAAAATTATTTGTGTTCTCAGTTTGCAGCAGCACAAGTGCAACGAATTTCGCGTTCTTTTCCAGCGCTTCATTTTGAGCTCAATCGCAGGAAACAGCTGTCATATTCATTACCTCAGTAAATATTGATTGGTAGGGCAGATCTTGATTGCCCGTCAATGCATTAATCAGTGTTTAGCATTAAACATTTTGAGGGAAGATTGTCCTGGAACAGATAAAAAATAATGCGCAAGTTCTTCTTTCTACGATGGCGAAAACGGGGGAAATGGGTGGAATAGAAGGAAAAATTGATTGTGCAACACGTAGCGGGCGTCGCAAATTAACGCTCTATAAAAATTGATTTACCTTTTCACAATCGATCAATGTGATAACAGCCAGGCTTCGCAACATATTTACTGTGTTTCCGCCCAGGTTCGAACTGGAGACGTTGCGCGTATGGAACGCACGTGATGACCACTACACTACAGAAACTTGGTTGGTGAAGCACGAGTTCAGTGCGTTGATGAAATTTTCTCTTTTGAAATTTTCTCATGCATGCTTCTGCCCACGATCGAATTGGGGACCTTGCGCGCGTAAAGCGCATGTGACGACCGCTTTACTACAGAAAAAAGGGCATGCTCGGAACTCTTTGCAAACTTCCCCAGTTACAAACGTTCAAAATTGACTGATAATTCATTAATTTGATCCTCCCGCAGGAGCCAATTTTGATTCTTCTCTTGTAGAAATAGAAGGAGCACTGACGTGCGATGTAAGAAACGATTGTTGAGTTAGGTGCAGTTTGATATATTTTTTTGATTTAAATGAAATATTTTTTCTCCATTATTTAAGAAAGTAAAATGACGTAAAGTACAGTAGGCACAACAGTTGTCAGCAGTCAGGATGGGCGAGCGGTCTAGGGCGCTAGACTCAAGTTTCCAAAGTTGCTCCGCTAATGCGCAGCCAAAGGGCGTTCTGGTCCGCTAATGTGGGCGCGTGTTCCAATCGTGAGGCCTTTGAATATATTGGTGCAATTCTTAATCCCGAGGATGACTAGAAACCAGTCGAAACGTTGATTAAAAACCAAAATGTTGTTCGTTTTTCATAAATCCATTGTTTCCGCCAAGGATCGAACTGGGGACCTTGCGTGAGTTAGGCACACGTGATCACCGCTACACTATGGAAACCTGCATGCCGATAAATGTTCGCCAATGGCTAATTCATTCCCAGATGAGAAAGTTTTACCTTGGAGAAAACTTCTTGATATATCGTGGAAATTCGCTGTCTCGTTCTAATTAATTTTTAAATAATTAAATGCTAATCAGCTAAAAAATTCCTTCGTGGTGTCAGTTTGGAAAATAGCAAGAGGCACTCCCATATTTAAAAACCGCCCACGAAACTTATTAAACAACTATCGCCCCATTTCTATCCTTCCTGTAGTAAGTAAACTTTTTGAGAAAGTATTATACGAACAACTCCATGAGTATCTTGTTACACAGGAGTTGTTGTCCCCTCGTCAATTTGGTTTCAGGATGTTTCATTCTACAGCCTCTGCTCTTTTAGATAGTACAAATGAATGATTTATTAATATGGACCGTGGTTTGTTTAGTATAGCTGTTTTTCTGGACTTAAAAAAGACGTTCGACACCATAAATCATGACATTCTCTCAACGAAACTTGATCTTTATGGCCTACAGAAGTCATCATTAAACCTTTTAGGATCCTATTTAGCGAATAGAACCCAAATGTGCTCCGTTAATGGCGCTCTGTCGGGCACGAAGTTGGTTACATGTGGAATCCCTCAAGGTTCAATTCTTGGCCCACTCTTATTCTTGATCTACATTAATGATCTGCCTAACAGTTTGGAGTACTCGTCTACAAGAATTTTTGCCGACGATACGACTCTAACTGTATCTGGCAAGTCAATCAAGATGTAGGGATGGCCATAAACCATGACCTTACCAACGTTAAACAATGGCTTTCTGCAAATAGATTATCTCTTAATCCAGTGAAAACTGAGTATCTACGAATAGGATCTCGGTACAACATAAATAATTTACTTGCTACTCCAAATGTATTTGTTGGTGCACACCAATTAAAAAGGTCAAAGAAACAAAAGCTCTTGGAGTTCATATTGACGAATTTCTATTGTGGTATAAGCATATTGATAAAATTGCTAAGAAGATTTCATCCGGAATTGGGGAGATCAGAAAGCTAAAATCTTGTCTGGATTATAATACATTAATTTGTCCTTATAATGCACTTATACTTCCACACCTAGATTATTGTTGCAAAGTTTGGGACACCATCGGTGCCACACTTTCTGATCGACTCGAGAAACTACAAAATAGGGCAGTTAGAGTTATTACTGATCGTAAAAACGAACACGGTCAATCGGAACTTGCTCTAGACGAACTGAAATGGAAACCTTTAAGTGAACGCAGAACACATTTCGTAGCAAGTCTTATGTATAAAATAACTCGCGAACTGGCGCCAAAACGACTAACCAATATTTTTCAAAGGACGTCTTCTTCTTATTAATATAATACGCGAGGCTCTTCCACCAAACACTTTTTGCCCAAACCTAAGACCGAATATCTTAAAAAAATTCTTAGTTATGGAGGAGCGAAATTGTGGAACAGCCTTTCTGATGAAGCAAGAAACAAACACACTCTTGCTTCGTTTAATTCATGTATACGACACCTGGCCAATTAATTAATTCATTAATAAAATAATTACGTTAATTTAAAATATTGAACAGTACTAACATTAATTTAATTTGTAAAAAATTATATACTAGTTGTATTTCTAAATGTATTGTAATTGTTGTTAACTGTAATGTAATGTAATGTAATGTATGACCATAATTTGCATCAATTGTATTTTTTAACTATTTAGATCTACGCCCCGCTTGGAAATCAGCCTTCGCTGTAGGGGTTAGCGTAGTTAAAAAAAGTTTTATCTACCTACCTACCTCCCTAGTTTGAAGCCGCACGTTGACAGTGAATCTCGCGTTCTCCCCATCACTCAATCATGAGATCAATTGCGGGAAACAGCTGTCATATTTAATGCTTCGTTAAATATTGGTCAGTAAGGAACATCTCGATTGCCCGTCAATGCATTAATCAGTGTTTAGTATGAAACAGTTTTTAGGGAAGATTACGCTAGAACAGGTAATAAATAATGCACAAGTTCTTCTCTCTTCGATGGCGAAAACGGTGGAAATGGAAGCAATAGAAGGAAGTTTGATTGTGCAACCCGTATCGCGCGTCGAAAGTTAACAGTCTATAAAAATTGGTTTAGATTTTCACAATCGATCATGCACGCAAGTTAAAATTTGATAATAAACAGCGTGTCTTCGCAACATATTTACTGTTTCCGCCCAGGTTCGAACTGGAGACGTTGCGCGTGTGAAGCGCACGTGATGTCCACTACACTACAGAAACTTGGTTGGTGAAGCACGAGTTCAGTGCATGCGTTGATGAAATTTGCTCTTTTCATTTTCTGTAAATTAAACACCAAATGCATGCTTCTGCCCAGGATCGAACTGGGGACCTTGCGCGAGTAATGCGCATGTGATGAACGCTACACTACAGAAACAAGCGCATGCTCGGAAACCTTTCCAAAATTCCCCAGTTTCAAACGTTCAAAATTGACTGATAATTCTTTAATTTGATCCTCCCGCAGAAGTTAATTTTGATTCTTCTCTTGAAGCAATAGAAGGAGCACTGACGTGCGATATAAGAAACAATTGTTGAGTTAGTTGCAGTGTGATATATTTTTCTGGTTAAAATGAAATATTTTTTCTTCATTATTTAAGAAAGTAAAATGACGTAAAGTACAGTCGGCACAAAGGTTGTCAGCTGTCAGAACGGCCGAGCGGTTTAAGGCGCCAGACTCAAGTTTCCAAACTTGCTTCGCTAATGCGCAGCCAAATAGCGTTCTGGTCCACTAATGTGGGCGTGGGTTCGAATCCCACTCCTGACAGAGAATTTTAAAATTATTTCGTGAGGCCGTTGAATATATTGGTGCAATTCTTAATCCCGAGGATGACTACAAACCAGTCGAAACGTAGATTAAAAACCAAAATTTTGTACGTTTTCCATCAATCCATTGTTTCCGCCCAGGATCGAACTGGGGACCTTGCGCGTGTTAGGCGCACGTGTTGACCGCTACACTACGGAAACTTGTATGCTAACAAATGTTCGGCAATGGCTAATTCTTCCCAGATGAGAAAGTTTTACCTGGGAGAAAACTTCTTGATAGATCATGGAAAATCGCTGTGTTGATCTAATTAATTTTTAAGTAATTAAATGTTAATCAGCCAAAAAATTTCTTCGTGGTGTCAGTTTGAAGCAGCACATTGACACTGAATTTCGCGTTCTCCCCATCGCTCAATCTTGAGATCAGTCGCGGGAAACAGCTGTCATATTTATTACTTCGTTAAATATGGGACGGTAGGGCAGATCTTGACTGCCCGCCAATGCATTAATCAGTGTTTAGCATGAAATAGTTTGTAGGCAAGATTACGCTAGAACAGGTAATAATTAGTAATTGCACCAAGTAATTCGAGATCATTAATAGGCATCACTGAGCTCTATGGTTTACATCAATGGACCTTTCCCCTTATAACTAAAATTTCGATCTAGACAAAAATTTCATCACAGCTTGAAAGAGCATCACAAAATTAGTAATATTCCAAAGTTTTGTTGCAAAATCTTGTAAAATGCGGATAATATAGCCTTGAGAAGTTTGCCGTTTTTCAGTCATTTTGTATTACAAACGGGAAATTGACATACGATTCGGGTGTTGGGGCTGCAATTTCCCGTTCGTAATGCAAAATGACTGAAAATTGCAAACTTCGCAAGGCTCTATTTTCCTCATTTTACAACATTTCGCAACGAAACTTTGGAATATTACTAATTTTATGACGCTCTTTCAAGCTGTGATGAAATATTTGTCTAGACTTGCCTAGATCAAAATTTTGGTTATAAGGGGAAAGGTCTATTGATAAGTGAACCGACTCGAATTACTGAAACTTCCTCAACTATGATTGATCAGATATTCACCAATACACCAGATAAAATTGTTTGCTCCGGTGTTTCTCATGTCGGTATTAGTGATCACAACTTAATTTATGCATTCCGTAAGCTTTCAACCGGTCTGCACAATAAAGGCCATTCTACAGTAAATTATCGAAAATTTAAAAATTTTAATTCTGAAAGTTTTCGAAGTGATATTTTTTCACAGAATTGGGACGTCATAAGGGCGTATAATAATCCGAATGATATGTGGCGTGTGTGGAAAACGACCTTTAATAACGTAGTGGAAATGCATGCTCCTTTACGGAGAAGGCGGGTAAGACTTTCTAGGTCGCCATGGATCACGCCTGAGTTAAAAAGACATATGCATGAAAGAGATATTTTAAAAATCAAGGCTATTCGATCTAAAGATATTTATGACTGGGCTGCTTTTAAGAAAGCTCGCAACTCTGTGAACAACGAAATTAAATTTGCGAAGAAAGCCCATTATATGAATGCTTTTCATGAAAACTAGAATAAGGTGAAAAAAACTTGGGGTATTATTGATGAATTAACCTCAAGAAAACAAAATAATTCACATGTAAAAGAGATTAAACTAAATGGTTCTTCAGTTAGTGACCCCCCGGGGTTATCAAAGACGTTTCACACTCATTTTGCTAGCATTGGACCTAAGCTTATGGAGAAGATACCTTGTGATGAAAATAACTGCTCATATTTACAATATCTCAATTGCCATATTAGTGGTAATACTTTTGAATTGAAGTCGAGAACTTCATCAATGGTTTGTTCACTTTTGGACAAACTCTGTAAATCTAAAGCAACTGGCCTAGATAAAATATTTGCTAAGACTCTTGCTAGACTCATGCTATATATTCTATACCACGCGGTGACTGCGATAAAGAGTATTTGGGTCAGTCTAAACGCCAGTTTGGTACATGGCTAAAAGAACATCAAAAGGCTGTTTCAACTTTAGACAAGCGAAAATCAGCTTTAGCCGAACATGTATGTTACACCAAACACGAGATTGCGTGGGAAAACTCTAAAGTAATTACCATAAACAATCGCTATGGTCAAAGACTTTTCCTAGAAGCGTGGCATATAAATATGAGTCATCATGCTTTGAATAGGGATGACGGCGCCTATTTGCCAGAAGAATATTCTCCTGGCAGGTGACGTCATCCCTTGGGTATTTAAGAAGCCACGATCGCAGTTTTAGATCACCCCTGATGAAGACTGCATCTTCTTGGCAGGTGACGTCATCCCTTGGGTATTTAAGAAGCCACGATCGCAGTTTTAGATCACCCCTGATGAAGACACTAGACTGGAGTGTCGAAACGTTGGGTCTTGATTACAATTCGACTGGGCTTTGTAATCATTCATTTAAACCAGAGTAGCGAGCGAGACATGATAGATATATATGTTATTTACCGACTGCGAGGTCTGTACCAAAAAACTATTTTCCCGTGGTCTCAAAAGGGCCCCGAGGCCGAAGACCGTGGGACGCTTCTGAGGCCCAAGGAAAATATATTTTAGTACGGAAGGAACTAAACGGTAAATAACGTGTCCATTTTTTTATTTGATAGTTCACGGTTATAATGAATACCGATAAAATTCCAGTTGTTGTAATTACATTTGAGATCAGTTGCGTTTGTTACTTTAGTGCAAGCATTGCTGAAACACCATTAAAACGAAGCGATAAAAGTTGGATAAAAAGCTTTTAGTTTCATTGCAATAGATGCTTTTCTACTCAACAAGAAAACAGAAGGTAAACTAAGTAAAAAATATTTATATTTCGGTTTGTTTTACATCATGGACATGCTTGAAAAATGCTTTATGACAGAAAAATACAAATTTTAGTTGCCGAAAAACAATTTGTTCATTACAACATTATAAAAACCATTTTGACCGAAATAAGCCTAGGAAGTGTCTTTAAACTTGACATTTAAAGTACTTTTTTAAAATTTTTTGTTTAAGGACAAGTTGTACGTTTTCCATCAATCCATTGTTTCACCCAGGATCGAACTGGGTACCTTGCGCGTGTTAGGCGCACGTGATGACCGCCACACTACGGAAACCTGAATTAATGCAGAAAGATGTTCGCCAATGGCTAACGCATTCTCAGGTGTGGAAGTTTACGTGGGAGAAAACTATTTGATACATCATGCAAAATGCCCGTGTCGTTACATTCAATTCTTAACTAATTAAACGCTAACCATGTAAAGAATTTCTTCGCTGTTTTAGTTTGCAGCAGCACAATGACAATGAATCTGGCGTTCATACACACCACTCAATCTTGAGCTCAATCGCTGGAAACAGCTGTCATATTTAATATCTCATTAGATATTATCTGGTAGCCAGTTCTTGTTGACGATATTTCGAACGCAAAAAATATTAATATGCAACGTTACAGAAACAAACGCATGCTCGCAACGTTTTGCAAACTTGCCCATTTGGATTCTTCTTTTGGGACAACAGAAGGAGCACTGTTGTGCGATATGAGCAATGATTGCTGAGTTAGTTCCACGCGCAAGGTCTCCAGTTCGAAACTGGCCCGAAAAATGGTAAATATGTAGCGAAGCCAGGCTGTTTATTATCAAATATTAACTTGCGTACATGATCGACTGTGAAAATGTAAATCAATTTTTATAGACCGTTCATTTGCGACGCTCGATACGGATTCCACAATCAAGTTTTCCTTCTATTGCTTCCATTTCCTCCGTTTTCGCCATCGAAGAGAGAACAACTTGCGCATTATTTACTACCTGTTCTAGCGTAATCGTCCCTAAAAACTGTTTCATGCTAAACACTGATTAATGCATTGACGGGCAGTCGAGATCTGCCCTACCGCCCAATATTTAACGAAGCAATAAATATGACAGCTGTTTCCGGCGCTTGATCTCAAGATTGAGTGATGGTGAGAGAACGCGAGATACATTGTCCATGTGCTGCTTCAAACTGACACCAGGAAGAAGTTTTTTAGCTGATTAGCATTTAGTTATTTTAAAATTAGTTAGATGGACAGATTTTCAATGATATATCAAGAAGTTTTCTCCAAGGTAAATCTTTCTCATCTGGGAATTCATTAGCCATTGGCGAACACTTATCGGCATGCATGTTTCCGAAGTGTAGTGGTCATTACGTGCGCCTAACACGCGGAAGGTCCCCAGTTCGATCCTGGGCTGAAACAATGGATTGATGGAAAACGTACAACTTGTCCTTAAACATAAAATTTTTTAAAAGTACTTTAAATGCCAAGTTTAAAGACACTTCCAAGGCTTATTTCGGTCAAAATGGTTTTTATAAATGTTGTAATTAACAAACTTGTATTTTTCTGTCAAATATCATTTTTCAAGCATGTCCTTGATGTGAAACAAACCGGAATATAAGTATTTTACTTAGTTTACCTTCTGTTTTCTTGTTGAGTAGGAAAGCATCTATTGCAATGAAACTAAAAGCTTTTTATCCAACTCTTATCGCGTCGTTTTAGCAGTTTCTCAGCCGTGCTTGCACTAAAGTAACTAACGCAACTGATCTCAAATGTACTTACAATAACTGGAATTTTATCGGTATTCATTATAACCGTGAACTATCAAATAAAAAAATGAACACGTTATTTACCGTTTAGTTCCTTCCGTACAAAAAAATATTTTCCCACGTTTTTAAAAGCGTCTCACGGCCTTCGGTCTCGGCCTGCTTTTGAGACCTCGGGAAAATATTTATTAGTACGGACCTCGCAATTGGTAAATAACATATATTCATTTTGTTTCCGCATTAGTGTGAAATATGATAACAAAACACAAAATAACAGTCACTCCGAACAACATTTTGGTGTTTAATCAACGTTTCGACTGGTTTGTAGTCATCCTCAGGATTAAGAATTGCACCAATATAATCAACGGCCTCACGAAATAATTTTAAAAATTTCAGACAGGAGTGTATTATTACCCTGTTTACGTTTATTGCTGGATTAAATCTGTTAGGTTTATTTCCCTATGTAATATAAACTACTTAAACAGCTATAAGTGCCACAAGCCATTACCATATAACCTAGTTGACTACAAATAGAATAAGCAATAACTTTTTTTATATCCGATTGGACTAATCCTACTGTAGCTGCAAAGAAAGCAGTTAAAGAGCCAACTAACCCCACAATAATTGTTGCAGTTGGAGAGTAATCAAAAAGGGGAGCAGATCTTATAATTAAGAACACTCCTGCTGTTACCATTGTTGCTGCGTGAATTAGGGTCGAAACAGGAGTGGGGCCCTCCATAGCATGCGGCAACCAAGTATGTAACCCTAATTGGGCAGATTTTCCTACTGCCCCTATAGTTAGTAGTATACAAATCCAAGTACAAGCTGAAGATGGTGATAAAGCGGAGAATAAACTACAGTAATCTAATACCCCAAATTCTTTCCAGATTAAAATAATGGCTAGCATTAATCCTATATCTCCTATTCTATTGAATGAATGAATGAATGAATGAATGAATGAACAACTTTATTTAAAGAGTGTAAAAACACATGACAGCCATATAACTGAAAAACCTGTGGCCCTATTTATTAACATAGCCTTAATTGCCTCCTTGTTAGCCTGTATACGCGCAAACCAAAAGTTAATTAATAAATAAGAACATAAACCGACACCTTCCCAACCAATAAATAATTGCACATAATTATTACTAGTAACTAAAAATAACATAAAAAAGGTAAACAGAGACAGATAACTCATAAATCTTGGTAAATGGGGATCCTCTCTTATATAACTTGTAGAATAAACATGAACTAACCCGCTAATTGTGGTTGCTACTATTAACATTACAGCTGTTACCATATCAAATTGTAAGCCAAAATTAGTTATTAGTAAATCAGACTCTATCCATCTGCCCAATTCTATATATACTGTAGACCCATTAATAAGGATTTCATAACATAATACAAAAGAAAGGAGGCTACTGGTGAGTACCCACACAGAGCTTAACAAGCCAGCCCCCTTTCTTCCTAGATAGTGGCCCCCTAGTCCGCTTCCAACTGCGCTTAGTAATGGTATTAATATAACTAGAAGATACATGGGAATAAATCTAAAATAATCAAATGTGTTAACTGAAAGAACAAACTAGGACATACTGTAATACGACATACTAGAATATTCTACATTATATACAGATAGTAATTCTGATTCCCCCTCGGTAAGATCAAAAGGAGCCCGATTAGTTTCAGCTAGTGCCGAAGCAAAAAACATTAAAGTGCCTATGACACGATATTTCACCCCAAATGTTTATGGCTGCATTGTAAAGATTACTTAAAATGACTTAATAATTTCTTTTATAGAATTTTGGTAACTTGCTCCCTTTTCAAGATATTCAACTTTGTTTCATATGCAAATATCACCGGTGTGACATCACATCGCTTAATGAGTTTTCAGAAAAGTATAGTTTTCTTGACGAATACGGATCTAAAAAACTTCAAAATTGCTCTTGTATATGTATTAATTTCATAACTGGTAATTAACCCTCTGTATTTGTTTGTAAAAATATTTTATCAAGGTAAAATATTGCGTTTTCAAAATGTCATTATGCGATGTGATGTCACACCGGTGATATTTGCATATGAAACAAAGTTGAATATCTTGCAAAGGAAGCAAGTTACCAAAATGCTATAAAAGAAATTATTAAGTTATTTTAAGTGATCTTTACAATGCAATCATAAACATATGGGGTGAAATTTCGTGTCATAGGCACTTTAAAGCTGCTGGAAATAAAGGTATTATATACCAAATTTCGGCTTGAGCTAAAACAATCTGAGTGATATTAAGAGGACCTGCACATAATATAACTGATATTAAAATACGCCCTATACACACCTCATAGCTAATCATCTGAGCTGCTGCTCTGCCCTAAAAAAGCATATTTAGAATTACTACCCCAACCAGACATTAAGATAGCATACACGCCCATAGAACTGATAGCAAAGATATATAAGACACCAACATTAATATCAGCCAGTACAATACCGGGGCTAAAAGGAATAACCCCCCAAGCTAAAAAAGCTAAAGTAAGCGATAGAATCGGGGCTACAATATAAACCGACAGATTAGCATGATTGGGAATAGCCATCTCTTTAGTGAATAATTTTAATCCGTCAGCTAAAGGTTGTAATAGCCCATAAACACCAACTACATTAGGTCCTTTTCGTGCTTGCATATATCCTAATACCTTTCTTTCTGCTAAAGTTAAATAAGCTATAGCCACTAATAGAGGTATTGTTATTGCAAGCGTTTTAAAGATAATTGAAATAATAGTACTCATCATCCTAGTTACGGAGGGCGGCCAAGTACGTATTGAACGCGCATAACTTGGCCCAAGAACAAGTTCCCTTACCCTTACTATGTTACGACTTACCCATTCTCGAAAAGGAGGGATAACCTCGCCGCGGGGCATCTCGTATCCTTAATTTGAAGGGGACGACGGGCGATTTGTGCTAACACTGGGTTAGAATTCACCGGAACGCTCTACTTCCCGATTACTATCAAATCCTACTTAAGATTCCCGTTTCAGAGAATCTTCGCCTCCTAATTTACTGTGTATAATGTAGCGCATAATGTCCCTTTCCATAAAGACCATGACACCTGACTTAATCCATAATAGGGTTAAGGATAACATTTATTGTTATCCTGATGACGGCCATGCAATGCCTGAGCGGCAACCGCCCACAAAAGACAGTCCGCATTCAAGGAAAGTTAAGGTGACACTCGGATCATCGAATTAAATTACACGCTCCTCTGATTCAAAGAGTGAACAGCCAAGCCTTTTGAGTTTCAATCTTGCGATCATAGTATTCAGGCATACAATACGGTTATTTGCTAACAAAGCTATTGTATAAGTTTATGGCGAGGACTACCAGGGTATCTAATCCTGTTTGCTATCCAAGCTTTCGTATTTCATGAGGATATACCATGAACGATGTAAGAAGTCTTCACCTTCGGACTTCCACTCTTGCTTCAAACATTTTACCGCTACCAAGAGGTTTGCCTTACTTTATTTTCATGCTTCACTGCATACTTTAACGCCTAATGCGAAATAAAAATGGGCCTCTAAGTTTAACCGCGTCTGCTGGCACTTAGTTAGACAGGCCTCAATGTGAAACCCTGTGTCAAGCGTTTACCCATTGTACAAGATTCTCTACTGCTGCCAAGATGTATTTCCCTTGTTTCAGTGAAAGTGTGGCTATACTACGCATCTTCGACCAGGTGGGCCACTATCCCAGCTATTCTAATACGTCAACCGAGATAATCTCCGTTTTATCCTCGCCAGTAGGGCCTTATTAGGGCCTTGCATGTATTATAAGAACACATTGCCTTATATACTCCCCAAGGTCAAAGGAGTAGTGTGGAAATAATATTTAAATCATCCCCATGACTTAACTTACGCTGATAAACAAATGGTAATTCATTATAAGTGTGAAAAGCAGGCGGAGAAGATAAAGACCATTCTAACGAGCCAGGCGAAGTTGACCAAACCTTAAATGGTCTTTCGGCTGCTAGTGCCTCATAAGACAAGTAGATGAGCCATATAATTCCTACTAGAGCTATTACAGCTCCGCAAGAACTAAGTTCCAATTTTGGTAAGCATCAGGGAAATCCGAGTATCTTCTAGGTAATCCGGCTAAACCCAAGAAATGTTGGGGGAAGAAAGCTAAATTGACTCCTATAAACATAATCCAGAAATGGATCTTGCCGTATAACTCATTATACCTATAACCTGTAATTTTACCGAGCCAATGATAGTATCCCACAAATATAGCAAATATGGCCCCATAGATAACACATAATGGAAGTGAGCTACTACATAATAAGTATCGTGTAATGCGATATCTAAAGAACTATTAGCTAATATAACTCCAGTTAAACCACCAATGGTAAATAGGAACACAAACCCAATAGCCCGCAACATAGGCGTATCAAGCCGTAGGCTTCCCCCATATATAGTAGCTAACCAACTAAATATCTTAATTCCAGTAGGAACAGCAATAATCATAGTGGCGGCAGTAAAGTAGGCGCGAGTATCGACATCCATACCAACGGTGAACATATGGTGGGCCCAAACAATAAATCCTAATACTCCAATAGAAATCATAGCATATACCATACCTATCTAACCAAAAATATGTTGTTTAGCAGAAAATGTGGGTATAATTTGAGATACCATACCAAATCCTGGTAAAATTAATATATAAACTTCAGGATGTCCAAAAAAACAAAATAAGTGCTGAAATAAAAAAGGATCCCCTCCTCCCGCAGGATCAAAAAATGTTGTATTAAACTTCCTGTCTGTCAGCAACATTGTAATTGCACCAGCTAACACTGGTAAAGATAATAACAACAATATTATTAAGAGGTTAAGTCCTAATTAAAAATGAGCCAGATACCTGCGCAATATTTTAACTCAGTAGCAAAGGAGAATTATTCTATTATTAGAAGTATGGGCTATCAGTAGTCCAGCTTATACAGATTGGTAAGTTCTATGAACTTTGGCATGAGCCTGACACTCCTAGTAGGCAACAAGCATACTCTCAAGCCGAGTTATTAGTTGAGTCATACATATATAGCTGCTGGAATTATAGTCCAAACAATCTCTATTGTGACTCCTTCTATAAGATAGTGATGATAAGCTTGGCCTGTTAATCCTCTTATAATCAACCATAATACAGCTGTTATAATAATAATTAAAATAAACATAATTTGGTTATGAAGAAATAGAATCTCTTCCATAACAAGACTAGCAGCATCTTGGAAGCTTAGTTGAAATGGCTCCGCCGCGTCACGTAGGAGCGAGGCCTCTAATAATGCATTAATTGGAGTTTTCATTCTTCTCTAGCCCTGTTACTTTGCTAACACACCCAAAAGCTTTCCCAATTCCGTATATACGGCCCCCAGAGTGTTCTCACCTACTTTAGATTACTTTTAATCTAGAGTAAGCATGGACAAATATCTTACACGTTGGCTATTTTCTACTAATCATAAGGATATAGGTAATTTATATTTACTATTTGGTGCTTTTTCTGGGATGGCGAGGACAGCTTCAAGTATGTTAATACGGCTAGAACTGTCAGCCCCGGGTAGTATGTTAGGAGATGATCATCTATATAATGTGGTTGTAACATCCCATGCTTTATTAATCAGTGGATTTGGGGAGGATTTAGTGTATCTAACGCGACTCTTAATCGTTTCTACTCTTTACATTATCTTTTTCCTTTTCTTATAGTTGGATTAGGTGTATTACATATTATTAGTTTACACACAGCTGGGTCAAATAATCCTTTAGGTATTGACTCTAATATATATAGACAAAGTTACCTTTCATGTTTACTATACTTATAAGGACTTGTTTGGTATAATGGTACTTAGCACTATCTTAATCATATTTTGTTATTTTTTGCCTAATGTATTAGGAGATCCCGAAAATTTCATACAAGCTAATCCTTTAGTATCTCCTGTTCATATTCAACCAGAATGGTACTTCTTATTCGCATATGCTATACTACGTTCTATACCCAACAAGCTTGGAGGGGTCTTAGCTATGATATTTAGTATCTTGGTGTTATTTTTATTGCCCTTTATTCATACTAGTAAATTAAGAGCTTTAACATTTAGGCCTTTAGCCAAAATAGCATTTTGGTTTTTAGTAGCTGATTTTGTGTTATTAACTTGGTTAGGAGCTAACCCAGTTGAGGAACCATACATTGTGGTTGGGCAATATGCTTCTATATTTTACTTTAGCTACTTTTTATTATTAAGAGTGTGTCCATGATAGAACCAGGCAAAACCAGGCAGGGTGTGCTACATGTGGGTTCACCGATTTTGCTCAAACTTGGCACAATTGTGGGACATAATGAGTTATGAACTATCCCAAATTATCAGTTGGATCGGTAGCTTTAATGGTATGTTACGGTACCCTTCCTCTAAAAGACCATCTTGACCACCCAAAACGGCATAAATATATCCCAAGTACAATGAACCACAGAAATTTAAATATAAATTGTAGAAGTGTGAAACATATGTTTCTGTGAAGTAGAGATGCTAATTAATGTTACCTAGAAATGAGATGCATTTTTACTTCTAAGCCGTTGCCATGGCAACAATATGTCTTTGAGCAAAAAATGTCAAAGTTGATATTACATAGGTTTTGTGTATTTCAGAGGTCAATATTTCAGAAGTCCACTATGAAAATGACAAAAATTACTGTTACTTAATTAGATATATATCTTAAATTACTAAAACAAGAAAAAAATTTGAGGGCAGTCATTAACTGTAAAATTTACGGTGGATTTGCTCGACCCTACTTGGCCAATATCACATAATCCGTTCACATCTGCAACAACAATTAAAATGATTTGACTGCTCCAAGCCGCCTTAATATGGCTTCTGATAACCAGATCGAATTTATTTTTTGTTGCTGCAATGTAAACAATTTTCAATGAGGTGCGAAATTGGTTTCAAGAGAAGAATTTTATGGAGACATGTATAAGCACATTTTACGTCTATTTACCTTTAAAGTTGTGCTTCTGAGTTTTATTTCAAATTGAAAAGTTTGCCAAGGCAACTTTCAAAACTCCAAAATGCGATAATAATTCCGGTTAGATGAAGAACGAAGTTTGTAAAGTATATTTTGAACAAAACAACAAACATTCATGATACACACCGTCGACGTGGTAATAGTCAATCATGGTTCTATTCTATAATTCTATAGCACAATGGATAGCATCTACTTTCTCCTGTCGTACCAAGGCTTCCTCCAGCACCTGAATTTCATCATCAGCAATATCATCTGCGTGGAGTTTACCGCATTTATTGAGAACACTTAATCTTGAAAAGTAGCTCTTGACCTGTTGCGCTGTCAACCAATCCGAACATTCAAATAATTTACTTTTGCCATCATCAGTTTTCAGGCTCTTTATTCCTGATGACACATCTGATGGATTTGCCTTTCTTCCTGTTTCCTCTCCTTCCAAGAACAATTTCTTTAAATATGCTTTTAAATGTTCTGAGTAACGACCTCTGGTTTTAGACTTCTTTAACGCCCAGCCCACTTCTGCACTAGCCTTAGCTACACCACTGCATTCATGAAGAGTGTTATTCTCTAGGCCTCTGGCACCATTTGCGCCAGTGCCTACAGATGTGCAAGCTTGTATCCATTTTCTTTTAATGGAGTCAACGGATGATTCATGGTGTGCTCGGTACATGTGCTTTCCAGAATCAAGATGTCGATCAAGAGCGCTACTGAATACAAATGCTTTGATGCAGTTAACATCTGGGCAGTTGAAACCTCTAGCTGTACTTATATCGTTTGAGGGAGTACCATCTGATTTCTCAGCCGCCTCCTGTGTCAATCTGTTTTCTTTTCGGATTCTCTTAAACACACCCTTATCTTCCTTCGGATCACTGAATGTTTCGATAACGCAAAGGCCTGTGCTTGGCTGGGGGCTTGCCATATCTTTGAGCACTTTGTTCTTCAGAAGTTTACCTTTGCCAACTCTAAACGCTTTCCAGACTCGTATTCCTGTACTCAGAAATTCAAAGTTATTCAGTGACTGTATTCCCTTCCACTTATGATCAGTCATGACCTGTTTTGATACATCGACATCAACGGCGGCAACCCTACAGCTTTTGACACTACCATACGAATCAAGTGCTCTCTTCATATCTGATGCCGAATTAATGTCATTTCCTTCGTTGAGATACCGACGCATATGACTTTTCATTACGGCGATACGTCGATCACAAATATCCTTTCCAGACTGGGGATCGCTGAAATCGTAACGTCGAACGTTTATGCCAACTCTCTTTGATATAGCCGGAATTGAAAGGATAAGTTGTGCAGCATGATAACATCCGGCGTTATCTGACCGTATGAAAGCTTCCTTGATATTTGGATTGCTCCTTCTAACTTCTTCCAGGACATTCTCAACGATCGACACCACAGCAAACCAATTCTGTGTACACTGGTTGAACACATGCACGTACGTCTGTACCTATGTTATTAGGAATGGTGTTATCAAATGAACTGATTTTAAACAACAAATTGAAAAAAGCATGAAAGTTAAAAATTGATGTAAACAATAAAATCGAATATGTAAATAAGATGAAATGAAATATATGATTTTCACGCTGGGTTTTTCACGCGATTTTCACATTTACGAATAATTCTGTGCACACGTATTATAACAATTTTTCCAACATGATTAGACAAATTTCCCCCAACATGATTAGACTTTTTACACAAAGCTTATTCTAAAATTAATGTCTAAAAGACAATAGTGGGTTGGTGTGAACTGGTATGCAGTAACTATCACACTTGCGGCAAACGACAAAAAATGCTATTCCTCGAGGTGTATGCCCTATAAGAGCATGCCGCGTGGCCCTTGGCCCCCCAACGTGGCAAATGATTGAAGTACGAAAAAAGCGAGAAACTATAATGAAATAAAACGTATAGTATGACGAAATGATATGAATAAAAAATGAAAATTGATTAGAAGAATTATACCTCCAGCTCTCCGTTTTCACCGTTTTTCGAAATAACAGCAGCGACATGCCATGGGCGACCTTTTTTGCCGTACCAATCTGCTTGGGTTTCTCTGTAGCACGATGGAATAAATTTCATCGCCCAGTCTATTACTAACATAATCTGCGTTAACTTAAGGTCGCCTAAGACAACCGTCTTAGCAGTTTCCTGATGTACTGTTCTCAGTATATGGGACTTCCAAGCCTTAATTTTATCTACGGCGGTGGTGATGTCGTGGATAACTTGCTGAAGCTCATCATGGCTAGTAGGAAATTAAAAAATAAGCATAGGCCTTTAAGCGAACAAAGAATATTGATAATTTAAACTACAAATACAAACCTTAGTTTCACGTCAGCAGTAGATTTTGAGGCATCATCTATTTCTTGCAGAGTCGTTTTTAGCATCTGACATTGATCACATTCGTCGTCGTGCTTATGCTTACACTTAGTCTTAAATTCTGTCTCAGAAGAAGACAATCCGATCTATGGATGCAACAGTGATCTCCACACCTGCTTTCAGACGCAATATGGATCTTGTAATCTGTTTTAAGGTAGTTTTTACTACACTTCAGTTGCTCTTGGATTTTCATGCACCAAGAAAAGGACATACCTACACAAATATACATCACCTATTCAGTAACTCTAAAAAAAGAAAACATGTTCTGTGTTTCTAACGCGGAGTTATAGAAACACGCGTGGTATTTGGGAAACGAGAAATTGATCAGTGTAATTCGTGGAAATACCTGCCAATGGGCGAGGATTAATATTTCTATGAAATTTTGAGTTTCTTCTGAACTTCTTATATGTTCAGAATGGTTTCTATATGATCGTGCAAATTCATAGGACTATTGAGACAAAAATTTCCAACTCTTTTAGTCTACGATTATACAGCACTCACACAGTTACGATATGGCGTAACGAGTGGCATACGCTTGCACGAAATTGCGTAGTGTTTTTACCTGCTTTGGATAATTGCGCGGCCACATCGTGTAAAGTCTGGAAAGCTGAAGATCCTTCTGTAGCAATGTTATCTAGTCCACTAAGACTTTTCTGCTGGGATGCAGCACATTCCTTACAACAAGAGCAAAGAGAAAGATCAAACAAGTTTTCACACTAGCGTACAGAAGGGGAATGGGGTATCGTAAGAAGTTGTTTCTACGCCAATGGGTTTTAAGAAGATCTGACAAGTCTCAGGGAATATCTAGTACGTATAATAGCTCTTAATATATTTACCTTGAGTATACCAAATAAAGTTGATCTTGCCAGAGGTTCAAAGTTGATCTCTTGGCAAAACGAGAAATAAAGGTTAACAAGTCTGGACGATGTAACGGTCCTCACCACATTGGGTATTTCAAATGCTTCTCCATTGGTAAGCTTGATAGTTCGTGTCCCATAGGCAACATCTTGTAGATAATTTGGACTGGATACAAAATCAATGAAGTGGTCAACTTTAACAGGGTCTAACTTCATTCGGTGAACGTTTGGTACATCAAGTGGTTTTCCTGGCCCAACAAGAGCAGCGTGTTTGCGCGCCTCGTCTATACGCCATTTGGACAATTCTGGAACCATCGTTATCAACTGAGGTTTTGTATAATCCTGTTTTTGTATAATAATTATCTCTCTTTTAGTGGACCATGAGTCTGATTCTTCGTAAAGCATGATTAACCTTTTTCAAATAATGACAGTATCTCTCTTTTAGTGGACCATGAGTCTGATTCTTCGTAAAGCATGATTAACCTTTTTATCAGTTCACTGTCTTTAGAAGATGGAATGGGCGACGTATCATCTCTCTTTATGAGTGCTAGAAGTGCATTTGATTGGCCAGGTGCAATACAATGCATTACTGCTTCACAAGACTCCAATGCCTTTCTTTTGTAATAACGAATAGTTGAACCTGCCATGTCACTGACAGACAAGTTGCACTGTGATCTAAGTGGGCTTACATCACGTCCATGAACAACTTTCAAAAAGTCGTTTAGTGCTGCGAGATTTCTACTAACTTGAGGTGTTGATATCCAGTCCTTGTCATCGATGTTGTCAGGGCTTGCTAAATTTTCCTCATCGATGTCAGTTAGAGCACTAAACTCTAGCTCTGTTGTAAGAGTCTCCTTTATTAAGTAAAAAATTAAAAAAGGAAACATTACCGGTGCTTGTACTTTCCATTTCATTTGTGAGTTAACTGTCCATTTATGAAGTTACCTGCGCATTGTTCTCAAACGCCACGTCATTCAAAGAGCTTTCGGTGTTGTCAGGGAACTAAGGTCGAAAACACAAAAAAAATAGTCTAATTATAATAATAGACCAGTAGACTTGGCTAACTTATAAAATCATTACGTCCCTTCTATTAAAATAAATTGACTTTAATAAGCCTTGGCTTCAAGAACATGACCAATCATTCAAAAGTTACGAACAAAAAATTTGTAAGACAGGTCTTGGAGTGAAAGTTGTCAATATTATTGTCTCTCACGAAGTCAATAATTTTCACCAGGCAATGTTCTACTACAGATTTAAATATTCCTACTATACGCTATATACTTACGATGTTTTTAACGACGTCATCTCTGATCTTTTTGCTGCAAGACGTTTTAATATGCTCTTTATGTTTCTCTCTGCATTGCCTACAAATTTCTAAAAACCACGTATATTTTATGCTTACCAATGATACTCTTACACTATTTATTTCATCTTTATATATTTTCTCTCAGTTTATCTTGGGACGGTATATATTCTAATGTAGCGTCCCACCACAAATGTTACTATCAAAGACATTATACCGAAGCTGTCGGTATAAACAGTATAAACATATAATTAAGGATACCCCCTTTGTTTATTTATTGGAGGTCAAACAAAGTTTATTCGGGCGCTAATTATACACATGATGCTTACACAGCGTAGAGACTAACAGAGGTCCAGCTTAAACGGGAGGAAAAAACACAAATCGCAGGCTCAGCACAAGCTTAGCCAGTGCCCTAAACAGAGGCATTCAGCCCCCGGAAATATTAAAGATAGCAAAGTATCGAAGGCGGGTGAATGCCTCTGTTGAGGACACTGGCTAAGTTTTCGACGTCATGCGCAGTGTGTAAAAGTGTGTTACTGCGCAGAAACCCGCTGACATTCCAAGCTACGCTTTTAATGACTGAAGCTGGACCTCTTTAGTCTTTATGTCTCTACTCTTTGACGCTTAGCTTTATTTTAAAATAATTTTGAGTTGCGGTACTACCGCAAGTATCAATCTCACCTGAACCAGTTTGAACTAACACATCCCATTGGTCTTTAATCTCTTTAGACATTTTAAATGTCACTCCTCTATCGCATTTCCCGGGCTTAGACGATTTGTGTAAGGGATGTTGACAGCGATGCACTGGCCGCCAGTAGATTCCTAGCAACTCTCTGTGTTTTGGACAAACGGTCATACTATTCGACTCATTTTCAAATACGCCAACCCTTGACGCTATTAGATCTTTTTCTGATATTTGTATTCTTGACACTTTCAAGTTGGCCAAATGTGTGGTTGTGTTTCTTGTACATTCTGTTATCGGAATTACCTCCCTCTGACTGGAATATCGCGAGGAAAGACCGCACTTTGTCCTGTGTCTTCTACCTATAGTGCATGCTATTTGCAGTGGAGTTCGACAAAAAGACATGTTTCAAAGACATGGACGTTGAAAAAATCACTAGTTGTGAAAAATACACATGTCAAATGAAATCAAAACATATCAAAATTCAAAACGTCAAAACAGTAATTAATTTTAATTGATACTTTGAGGTAGATAGCCGCTGACAACAATAACCGCTCGCCCAATTCAAACAATGTAAACAAACTCAAAGCATACTCAAAGTTCACAGTTCACACAGATTAAGCATTTGTATTTTATGCCTTACGAACTGTTTGAACACTCTTTATTCTATTCAATAAACTGTCAGCAAGGAAAAGAAGCTACAAGAATGTATAGGATCTTCATATCAAAGCAAGACCGAAAGCAGGACCATTGATTATGACATTTAAGCGCAGTTCCCCTATGGGCTGTCGAATATATCTGCAGTCTGACGACGAGTGTCTTCAAAATACAAGCTTCGTACTTTGTTTAATTGGACTGTGTATCGCATTTGGGAGTTTTGAAGGTTGTTTGGCAAATAATCCAATTTGCAACAAAACTCAGAAACATAACTTTAAAGGTAAATAAACATAAAATGTGCTTAAACATGTCTCCATAAAATTTATTTCTTGAAATCAATTTCGCTTCTGCTTGGAAATAGTTTACATTGTAACACAAAATAAATTGTAACTGGTAATTAGAAGCCATATTAAAGCTGTTTAGAGCAGTTAAATCAGTTTAACTATTGTTGAAAATCTGAACAAATTATGTGATATTGGCCAAGTAGGGTCGAGGAAATCCGCCATAAATTTTGCAGTTAATGAGTGCCCGCAAAATTTTTTCTTGTCTTAGTAATTTAAGATATATATCTAATTAAGTAACAGTATTTTTTGTAATTTTCATAGTGGACTTCAGAGATATTGACCTCTGAAATACACAAAACCTATGTAATATCAACTTTGACATTTTTTGTTCATAACATATCGTTGTCATGGCAACAGCTTAGAAGTAAAATGCACCTCATTTCAAGGTAACATTAATTAGCATCTCTACTTTACAGAAACATATGTTTCACATCTCTACAATTTATATTAAAATTTCTGTGCTTCATTGAAGTTGGGGTATATTTATGCCATTTTGGGGCTAGAGACGGTCATTTTGAGGATGGGTCGCCTAACTTACCATTGAAGCCACCGATCCAATTAATAATTTGGGATAGTTTATAACTCATTGTGCCCTACAATTGTGCCAAGTTTGAGCAAAATCGGTAAACCCATATGTAGCACCCCATGCCTGGCCCTCTCATGGACACTCTCTTAAACGTCTATGAGATTTATCACTTTGAAAAACGTCAGAAGATTTTTGATAACTATGTGAATACATTCATGAAACTTAAACAAGAAAGTAGTGGTATACCTAAAAATTGTTTAGATGAGAACGGTGTAGTGATAAAACAAAAATTACAAGAGTATATTCTTGATTATCTTGAACATGAACAAGTGGAGTTAGAGGCTGAGAAAATCAGTTACAATCCGGGGCAGCGAACAGTCATGAAGGCACTTTTAAACTCGTTGTGGGGTAAATTAGCACAAAATGAAGACACAACAGTTGTTTCGTTTATAGACTCTATGGACGATTTACTAGAGTTAGTGAATGATCGCACGGTAGACGTTACATCTTTAGATTTTATTAGCGATAATATTGCTCAAACCACCCGTAGCAAGGGTTGTAGTTTAACTCCTTTACCCAACTGTAATGTAATTGTTGCTTCATTTGTAACAGCGTACGCAGGTTTAGAGCTATTTAAATATTTACATAAATTAGGTCAGAATGTTTTATACTACGATACAGATTCGGTAATTTTTATTGAGGATGTTGAAAATGGTAAATGTATTCAAACGGGTGGTTACCTAGGTGAAATGAC
Source organism: Paramuricea clavata (assembly GCA_902702795.2). Taxonomy (NCBI): domain Eukaryota; kingdom Metazoa; phylum Cnidaria; class Anthozoa; order Malacalcyonacea; family Plexauridae; genus Paramuricea; species Paramuricea clavata. Next base: position 66,202 of record CACRXK020000028.1, read on the forward strand.
TGATGAGTTGTATGAGAAAGATACGAGTGAGAAATGGATAGAGCAGTTTTGCACGGCAGGTCCGAAATCGTATTCGTATCATACAAACGAATATACATGCTATCTAAAAGACGGTACAGCACAAAAGCAAAGAGATGAGATAGTTCACGTAAAGGGTTTTACACTAAAAGGTCCAGCTAAAGACATGATCACATTCGATAGCATTAATGCATGTATAAAGGATAAAAAGAAGGAAATCGAAGTAACATATCGAGAGTTTGTGCGCGAGACTAGTCAAAGTATAGCGGTTAAGGAAAAATTGAAAAAATTTAGATTCACCTTTGATAAACGTGTTATACACAATGATTTTACAACTACACCGTTTGGGTATTTGAAATAATGAGTTTTTCTTTTTTCCCCTAGAATCATTTTTTGGTTTACACAAAGTAGTGTTGCCTTTACAACACCCCTTTATGATGACTATTTGCGGCCCCACACAATCGGGAAAAACACATAAAATCGTAGAGGTCATTGACCACATTGACGACGTTATACAACCAACAACTGACAAACTACTATACTTATACACAGCAAAACAACCATCGTATGACAAGATTAAAGAAATTATATGTGACAAAAGTACAACATTGGCACTGAAGATATGCGAATTTATTGACTGTACAAAGGGTATACCCACTATAGCGGATATAAAGCCAAAATTTGGAGATGCGACATTAATGGTTTTAGACGATTTGATGGTTTTGGCAATGACTACTAAAGAAAATGCAGATAATTTGAACAATTTAGCATCACATCACAGCCATCATTTAAACATCTCTGTTATGTTTGTGTGTCAAAATTTAAATTATGGTAGCGGTAAATTACATAACGTTCAAATAAACAGCATGTACCACCTTGTTTTTAACAATCGTACCGATACTTGAGATATTGAATTGATTGCTCGAAATAAAGGTATGCGATTACCGGTATTACGAAAAATATTAGCCGATGTTGGAAAAAAACAATATGGTTATATACTGTTTGACGGTTGCGCACAATCGCCTGCAAACACCCATGTAAGAACGGGTATATTACCCGGAGATTGTACAACAATATATGACGTAGACAAAGAATTTGTGTATATAGTTTAATTAAAATAATAAATTACAATTACAAATGTTTATATGTTTCTAAATATGTTTTACAAATTTGCCCTTTATTCTTATGACATTTCCGTGTGTATACACTAACCATATTTGGAAATTTCGCATAGGCAAGAGTTTGTAATTTTATCTCGTTATTTAAAAGTTCATCCTGTTTAACCGCAAACGTATCGTCGTTCTTATAAAAACTATGAAGAAATGTTAAACACCATACACCGCATGTTCTACTAATATATGATTGACACGGTAGTTGTTGTGTGTACACAGTGAAATTACAACGTAAAGTGCGAAAATAATCTAACCAGTATTTTCGCCCAAAGAAAACAGGTGTTTTACCAAAACTATCAAAAAATGTAATGTTTTGCATATCTTTAACGACACAAATCCAATGTGTACCCGGCTTATCATCTTCATCTGTATTCCACACCCAACAACATCTAGCTTTTACATCTTTCGGTTGCACATTTGCAGGATAACAACCCAGATAAAACGGCTTAATAATTGGACTTGCTTTTTCAAATTTATTAATATCATCAGTATCTAAAAATTTACTTATAAAACAAGTTAATAATGTTACCATGATTTTAAATGTCGGTAGTTAGGTAACGCCACCGTGTACGTCGGTATTTCGAATTATGAAGAGTAGATTGAGACGGTGTGGGTATCATACTCTTTCTTTCTTGCAGCGTTGTCTGTTCACCACTCAATAGTACTTTATACTCCTCTTTTAGTTTCTTATTTCTTATATAGGAAATTGGCATATTTGTTTTTTGGAGAAGCAACAATACTCTTCTTCGACCATTCGCACCTAAATTGGGCGCTGTTTGAGTATATTTGCATATTAAATCCATTATCATATCGGCGTATGAGATATTTAGTGTACTTTCACCAACTTTGCTACGGACGATGCAACTGTACCCGGTTTAGGTGGGACGGTTTGTCCAGAACCCGCTGCTGCGGGTTGTACAGCTGTCGAATTTTCATCCGTGTTAAGGCCTAACGATTCTCGATAATTAATAATTTTTGTCTAGCAGTATTATTTTGTAAATGTTCCATGAGGGACTTATATTTTTCAACGTCTATTAGAGCTAACGGTCTGACGTTTTTGCCCATTTTGCTTTTGTTGTTCTAAACATTGTATTTCGTCTAGTTTTTTAACAGCTTTACAAATATATCTGTGTATGCAGAAATCTTCGACAAGTGTGAACCTTTTATCCTTTGTCGGACAATCTTTATCGACAATATATTCCATAACTTCTCTGTCGCCTGGCGACACATCAATATGTATTTTATCTGCTAATATTAATTCGCAAATATGTAATAAATTTCGAGTAACGGTTGGTGTAAGCTGTTCACCTTTTTCTTCAAAATCTAATTTTAAGTATTTGTTAACACTAGGAATAATTCTGTTTTCTCTTTTTTTCATAAGATTTTTTTTTAACTGAAATAATTGAAGTATGAATGAATTAATGGCTTCTTCGTCTAATTCATTATTTTCACCACCAACTATCTCATCACAACCATTATCATTATTATTATTATTATCATCATCATAACCTTCATATTGTTGTTGTTGTACATCGTCAATTTCAATGGGTGTGTGAGGATGTTGCTCAACAATATCGGATTCAAAATATTTTTCTGTCGGTTCACAACAATATCGGATTCAAAATATTTTTCTGTCGGTTCACAATAATTTTCTTCTACTTCTTCCTGTTTCTAATTTTCTTCTACTTCTTCCTGTTTCTATATTATGCTGTGAATATGAACAGTTTGAATATTTACACCTTTACCGCTAGTAATTCTTCTACTTCTTCCTGTTTCTATATTATGCTGTGAATATGAACAGTTTGAATATTTACACCTTTACCGCTAGTAATTTTAGGGTTTGGTATACGAGGTTGACAAACAAAAGATTCCTTTTTCTTATCTGCACCGGTTTTTAACGTCTTGCGCGTACACCCCATGATGCAATATGATTTTATATTTTTTAAAAATCATATTTTAAGGAGGCTCCCTACAGTTGCGTGCGGGATGTTCGCGGGACCAGTATGTGAACTATCCCACGCAACCGCATGATCAAAACAAAACAAAAATTGACCACGCTTTTTTCAAAAATAAAGCTATTTCTGAAAGGTTTCTAATGGAAAAAAGCATTGAATAATACTTCGTTTTGAGTGCCAAATCACTTGCGAGTCTGTACAGCAATTCTACATATGATATGAATATCACTAGACCAAAAAATAGCTATGAAACAATGTTTTTAAATTTTTTTAAATATACACTGTCAACTGTAAAACATTTGCAAAATTGCATACAAACGTTTAAAAAGTTATTTACTTCTCAAGAAAACGTTCACGTTTTTAGTCGTGTTTCTACAAGATTAAAGTGATTATATGTAAACAGAAAAATATTTCAGTTTCATAGCCTAATTGTTCATTTTTAGCAAAAAGTACAAAACCAAACATGAAACAAAAAAACACGTCCACCTGTTAATAGGCTGTTACAGCTCATAGATTGAGTAAACGGCAGGGTTTAATTAGCTTCAACCTTGTTTTCATCGATTTGATCCTTCACATTAATCCTTGGCTGTCCATGGCACTCAAATAAATCGAAAAGTTGACAAAAACAAAACAGTAAAAACAACATTTCCGCTCGATTTTGCTGAATGAAAACTCGTTCTGCGCCCGCGTACAATCTTTTATATAGGGGGATTTTCTAATAAGGGGAATTTCTCGAGTTACACGAGGCTATTTTCTAACTTTATTTGCATTTTACAAATTAGTTTCATCGGTGACCTATCTTCAAATTTTGACCATGAATTTATTTTGCAGTAAATTATATAAATTTCAATTTTTAAAAAAAATCTGTAGTGTGGAAATTTCGCATTAAAATTTTCGCTTTTAAAAATATCACACACTACAGAATTTTTTTAAACTTTTACCACAATTGGGTCAAGATAGGTCACCACAAGATAGGTCACCGACATCGTTTGTGAGATAGCGGCACATTTATGGGTTAAATTGGAAGGTTTTGTGCTGTCGTCATGTTGCCATGGTAATGCTGACTTGTCGAAATCCAGTTCGAAATATTCCTTAGTTGACCAATATTGTCACCAAATCGAAACAAATTCGCGTTCTGCACAAATAAGCCTGTTTTACGGAATTATTGGGTAAACAAGAATAACTGTAGGGAGCCACCTTAAACGAGCTTGTGTCCCATAACCCACATTCAATTGATTGCGGAATTCACCAACACAGATAAGTTGTTGTGCGACTGCTGTGTCTTGTGTAAAAGTTAATTTGATACCGACATTACCGCTTGTTGCATTAGGTAAAACTTGAGAATGGCCATCGCGATTTGGGGATAAATCATTGACTATGATTCCATAGTCTGTTACATAATCATCATAAGAAAATGGCATTTCACTATAGCGAAGATCCAAAATTTGTCTTAAAGACATATACGCTTCTTGTGAATTATGATAAACAGGGGGTATTTCTGCTTCATTAATACACACGGTAAAATTATCGATCTCTGGAAACGCAATATGAAATGGATCTTTAATTTCTGCACCGGTTAGTTTATCTGAAGCTTCAAACACTCATTAATAATTCATAAGCTTATTGGCAAATCATGTCAACCATAATATGTCACGTGCAGTGGCTTTAAACCTGATAAAACACTAATTAGTATTCTTTATATAAAGAATACTAATAAGGCAGTATCTATTGTAGTCGTGTCCTCATTAGTATTTTTTATATAAAGAATACTAATAAGGCAGTTTATCTATTGGATTTTGTAGTCGTAGTCGTGTCCTCATTAGTATTTTTTATATAAAGAATACTAATAAGGCAGTTTATCTATTGAATTTGTAGTCGTGTTTGAAGCCGTTTAATAAACTCGCAGGTTGTGTTTTATTAGGTCTAAAGCCACTCGCGCTGCGCGCCCGTGTCTTTAAACCTAATAAAACACGCCTGCTCATTTGTTAATATTATTCGAATGAAACAACACCATTTGTATATTCATATTCAATAGGTACAAGACCTGCAGGTCTATTATCATTAGTGTGTGGCACTCTGAATTTTATCCTTAACATTGTTATTCAAGCACACACTCGATATTAACAGTGCCACCGCTGAATGGTATCAATGTATGTGTATTATCATATAAACCAATATTAAATTGATTGATTCTACTCTTAATTAATTTACGTCTGATGTCGGGTGGTGTGTACACACATAATGAACCATTTCCTCGATCTTTGGGTTTTAAAGGCACAATTGCAAGTAATCTTCCATATGTATCACCAACAATTGAGTTTTCTACCTGATCGCAATATATAAACATTTTATCAATACCATCCGATATATCGGGTAAGAATGTGCCCATATATGAACATACAAAACCATTAGTGCCCTGTTCATTAGCTTTATTCATAAAATGAAACCAATTGTATTTAGCAAATGTTTCTGGAGCAACTATCCAACCCGTACGAGCCTAATAATTTTTTTGTAATCCTCTACCAATGGGTGCACTATAATTTCCTTCATACCTAATATATATTGCAATGGTTTTGTTAATTCAATTTCTAATTCATCACCTTCCTTGGTTGTTTGGGAAAACACTTGAAAGATTTGTTTAGGATTACGAGTGTTAACTGTAATGCTCTCATTGGAAAACCAATACTCCCGCTCGATGTTATAGGTGACACCAATTCTACTGCCGTTTAGGATTCTAAAATTTACATCGTATTCGTCTACGTATGAATTTATAACATGTATTAATTTTTCCAAACTGTAATATCCTGCAGGAATATACATCATATTTGCTTTATATTTAACACTTATATCCGAATCAGAAGTGCTAGGAAAATTGAGTTTAATACGGATACTGCAACTTTCCTTTTGCACATTTTCAATAGTCAACGGATACGATATATTTAAAACACGCATAAACATCTCTTTATTTTCAGCATCCAAGAGAGTGGTTAACGGCATTACAAATTCATTGGTATAATTTTCACCACCAACTTGATTTAACTCTTTCTCAACAGGGGCCATTACGCGTAGAACGTGCATGTTCTACGGATATTTCGTTTATATCTTCTGTTCAGTACACGCTATGTCGATGAAAATACCACCATTCGATTCAGTATAAAAATATATACTAATTTATAACGATAGTTTTAGTCACTGGCTACATTGTAGTGATTTATAAGCTTTGAAAGTCAAACGGGCTTATATATGATCAAATTACGCAATATTACTAACAAATTATAAACATAGACATACCTTTCGCTGAACATAACTTCGGCCCCTTGAGACGTATGCTCATTCTTGTATTCTTGATCAATGAAGCAGTTAAAAATAACACGTATAGTGTTATTTTCAAGCTTCTATCTTTGCATTTCTGCCCGAATTTGCGTTAATCCCAAACCGGAAATACGACGAAAACCCGTCAAAACAATGCGTAGTTTGTATCGCGTGACTCTGGAAATGCCAGAAATGGATTCTACAGGTCAAAGTGCACCCATACGCGTGAGTTTGACGTCATCCCAGCTAAAGGGAGCTCCTTATTGGCCAAGTATTACGTAATACAAGTGCGTGCGAGTAAAACCCGATACCTTGAAAAATTCAAAATAAATATTTCCACTCGCCGTATTCATACGAAACTTTCTACACTAAAGCGCTTGAATACAAAGAGTATTTTGCACATATATCCTTTCAGAAAATGACGCCAAATTTTAGAATATATTCAACTTTTTCCCTTTTTCCCGTTCGAATGTTTGGCGAAGCCGTGAGGATAAATATATGATTGTTTTGGTTTGTGTAATGTTTTGACGGCACTTGACCCCCCGTTCGAAAGGTTATATTGTGAGGATTTCAATGGTGGCATTTATTTAAAAGGGGGGTAAATACTCGCCGAGATATTTATATTAGAAAAATTGAATCGAAATGTAATACGAAACCGGTTGTTGAGAAAGAGTTAAGCATTACTTACAATTTGCAAATTCATAGTGTCTGTAGCTCGCGACGATAAAATATTCCCTTGATCTCCTCACCTTTTAAGTCTTCCAGTGTGTAGGTTACAATGTCTGTAATAAACACTTTTTTAATACGAAATTGTTCTTTTACCCAACGACATAAACTTGATTTTTTTAAAACATTATTTTTCACTCTTGCTATTCGTACAATAGTACCCTCTTTCAATAGTCCAAATGTTGGGGTGCTGTTGTTAAGAATGCTTTTTAGTTTTTGAAAAGCATCCGGTGCTTTGCCTTTCTTATAGACATCAAAAGGTGTTAAATTATATAAACCTCTATGTGGGGATTCATTATACCTTTCAACAATTATTAAAATGGAAGATTTTTTATATAATTGTACCCCTGATGGAGAGTCGTTAATGAACGACTTATCATCGCTTTAATAGTCTCAATAAATCATTCAGCGTGCACGGCTTTCGTTTCTCGGTTATAGGTGTGAAATAGTGTAAAGCCATATTTTTTAGACAAATCCCTTTTCAGCAATTCAAATTCGGTACCCTCATCACTTTGTACTTTTAGGGGTATCTCGTTCTCTTCGGTTAAAATTGCTTTGAACTTATTTGCGACATTTCTTGCAGTTTTCGTTTTCAACGGTTTCACAAAGGCATAACGAGAATAAATATCCACACACACAAGTAAATAACGATGTTGATTATTAAATTCTGATAAATTATTTAAGTCTGCTAAATCAATACTCCATTGTGCATTACGTTTATATATATTAATACCTAATCGTTTATACCGTGTTAATTTTCGACTATGTAACAAATATGCATCTTTTTGTTTTTTATTTAATTGTTCATGTTTTAATAATCGTGATGATTTTTTAATCAGTTCCTTGTCGATAACGGTCTTTCTTGCACGACGTTTCACCATCTTTATTACTAAAAAATTAACACAATAGATTTTTCTTTAACATTTTTTATATATATCATCTATTTTTAGATCATCACCATCCCTAATTAACTCTACATAGTCATATGGAAACTCTTCTTCCATTTCAGTTTTATATGATAAAACGGCTTCTTTTGCTGTTATATCATTTTGATGCATGACAGCTATAATACATGACATGGCTTTACGAGTCTAAAAAGAAAGAACAGTTTCACATATAACAGATGGTGATACATTACCCGCCGTGCACATATTTATAAGTTTTTGACTAGTGTCTTCAATCATAGAACTAAACTCGCGGAAGATTTCAACGTCAAAGTCAAGATTGTTTGCGGAACGACATTTTGATAGTGCTTCATCAAATGTTATTGTTCCACCGTGTTTAACCATACACAATAATAGGGTGAGAAGACTTTTTTTCATTTCATCTGCCACATTAAATAAACATACCTCATCATCAGAATCAATTGCCACACGTTTAAGTTTCATTGTCTTCGTTTCCTTTGCTGGTTTCCCTTTTTTGGGCAGTTGAGCAATTGTCGACAGCAATTTCGATTTCGCGTTCAGCTTTTCCACTTCCAAAACGTTAAAGGGGAAGTCAAGTCCGTTCTGTGCATCGGTTCTGCTCATAACAATGCGAGGACCTCGAATGCGAACATTGTCCAAATTTCGAATGTTTCGAATTTTTCTGAACATAAACTCTATCTCATATTCATTTAGAAGCATAGCAAACCAAAATGGTGTTAGATATTCAGACAGTACATCATATTTTAAAAAATACAGCAGTTCAAAATGTAAACAAACCGTTTGTTTACATTACGGACTTGACTTCCCCTTTAAAGGGAGAATGGCAGGTAGTTGGTACAGGTGTAGATGGTGGTGGTGGTGAGGATATTGCTGACTCATCATCAACAGCCATCTCATGTTGAACTTCCTGAATGAAGGTTTTAATTACTTTTGCCACATGTCCCCAATCTTCATTCTTTGAAATATAGAATTTTGCCCAAGCCTCGGTCCAATCGATGGTTGGGGTTGTTGTCGCACCGCTACCGTTGTTTGGAATCATCTCAGCATCGTCTTCATCACCTTCGGGTACAGAACCCACCACATCATCCAACGATTTTTCAGCATTCAAATGACATAGTACCAAACCAGCATATTTGCTGTCTTTTAACACCAAACGAATAGGATTCTTTTTCCAATCTTCACCCTCAGATATTAGAAAATTATGTGTGCCACCTTTTTTACATTTTTGTAAGCACTCGTAGACACCTATCAGCTCGTGATAACTGAGGGTGAATTTCATTCTGTACAGGTTTTTGTCACCTGTACTGGTCGGCATAGCTGACACTAAGCAACATTTCTCATTATACCATTCATACCATATAAATTTTTTGGTTCTATTAGCATAGCTACCCAATTCTTTAAGATGGGAAGCGTTGCGTTTTTCGTACATTTCCACTACAACATTTTCACTAGTTTCGGCCATTTTCTCACCAAGATATGAACGTGTATGAAAATATGTCGTTTAGAACAATATTTTATAGGTAGCGTATGCCGCGCCCACAAACAAACAGCACAACGTTAACATTCCTTTGCTATAACACCTCGAATATGCTCACAAACTCTATTCCTAATATGTGTAATTTTTTCCAAATAAAAATACTTGTATTCTGAACATGAAAAATCAATATGCCCATATAAGGTAATTAGGGAATATGCAACAGTTAATATCCATAGACACCTGTGTATTGTTGTAAAATACGTATCATCATATGTCAATACATACATTAAATCACATAATTCATCTATGTTATATTGGTTAAAATAACTACCCAATCTTTCATAATACCATTCAACATACGATGTTATTTCTTCATCAAATTTTTCCCTTATAATTACATTTTCAATTTCACCGCACCCAGTCCAATTAGTTGTTTTGCATACACATTCCATTACCACACGAATTGATCACGATCCATTACCATTCGCACTACTATTATATATACAGGACACTGTTAGTTATTGGCACTACAGTTTTATACACATGCATATATATATATAAGTATGGGGTGAACACTCCGATCTAAAAAAACACCCTGCTCTAAAAAAATATAATTATGTTCAATTTATTCTTTACATAACACAAACCGTAATATCGGCTAACATAAGACAGAAACCCAAATGTATAAGCCGTCATTTCTACGCTAGATGTCAAACGTACAACACCGTCATCACATAAATCAAAGAAAGTACAAAGTTCATCACCACTATGTTGCCAGATAAGTGCTACGTTCCAATGTGTATCATATTTTCTTGTTATTTCCGCTCTAAAACACGACACACATGTAGATAATGTACCAGCGGCAAACTTGTTTCGATTTAAAAACAATATTGGTTGTCTTTTCAATTTTTCAAAACACATTTTTGGTCGTTTGTTTGTTGCCATTATGGGATATTCAATACATTATACACAAATATATCATAAAAAATTTGCGGTCTTTTATCAATAATCACATTTTTAAAAAAATTAAAAACTGAACTGTGAATATATACGCCAATGTTCAAGTAATATTCAAACAACTCTTCTCGTAACTTTTTGAAATCATCAGATGAACAGTTAATTACCCAGGTGTATAAATATGGAAAAGTACCGCCAGCCTGCGGACCCGTATGTTTTACATATTTACCATTGAAAACACTGTTCACCGATTCCTTTAACAACCATATTTTTATTTGTTTGGCACCGGTCGTATAACCTATTTGATACACATAACCATCTTTTTCACATGAGTGTATTGTCATATATAGGGCAATACAATATAGTTTATCTTTATGATATAAAACAGCATGTCTATTATCCATCGATGTATAGATACACATGTTTGTCCTTAATAGCTTGCAAAAACGGTAAAACACAACTCGACAATATTGTATTATGAATTTTAGCTATTTTACAAACAACATTCTCCACATCCAAATACTTACCCCAATTACATAAATCACACATTAACGTGCAGATACTAGAGATTGACCATATATGGGATTGACCATATAAGGCTATTCTACGATTACTAACATACACTATATCTACATCATATATTTGAAGTATAGTATCGCTATTATAATATAATGTGAACGTATATTTATTACTGACAATATTTAAACATAAAATACGACTAAAACTAATTAATTTTCCATGATATATAGCTGTTGTTTTACCCCTTTCGCTTTCCAATCTGTGTAGCTTCTCAACATTCATCGTCGTCTTCGGTTAGATAGCCGTAATCGTATTGTTTCTTATACTTTAAAGTTGTCAAATTTTGGGCGTAGTTGTATAATGAATATGGTGTTGAAAATAACGCGTACCAGATCAAATCCTCATTAATCGATATACGGTGATATTTTGCCAGATAGTAGCCAATGTCTGTTTGTAAATAATCAATAGTATTGCGATAGTGTAAAAACGTATAATTACACTCCTTAAAAAAAATACTCAATAACACTTTAATAGTTTGATCCACAAAATTAGTTCCAGTGTCGGTATTAACCCCACATTGAGGGTGGTACAACAATCGCAAACGTTTCGTTTTCATACTCTTTCTTTATTATACGTTTTGTAGTACATCGTCATGTTTTTTTTTGAAAAATAATTAACCTCAAAAACCACACTATTTTCATCACATGATACTAACTTTGTAAGACACAATCGAATTGGGTACTCACTACCATTAGATAACACTTTCATGACTGTGTGTGTGTCGTTTTAAATTTGTGTTCACATTTAAATAACCTAAAATTACCCTTAACCTTATATTGTTAAAAACAAAACATTTTAAAAATAAATTCATTTATCACATTACTACATCACAATGGTATACCCGGCAACACGCTCCCAACGAGTATATCAATATGGGGGGAATTTTAGAGGGAAAAATATCAGCGAGGAAAAAAACCAAGGTGGTTTTCTCAGCAAACTACTACGTTTGGGTGGTGGTGGTGGTAGACAAACAAAATCACAACCGATAAATTTAAACGTAAATCAGCGTCAACCAAATTCTATGAATGCAAATAGACGTAATGGGTCAAGATCTATGTACATGAGTCGACCAGATTCCTACTACTACAGACCACGTTCACAACCCTATTACTATGAGCCGCGCCTGCGACCACAACACCGCCCACGAAAAAAACGTGTTGGGGTAGGTAAGAAAAAATAATAAAACATTTTTCCCTTTCCAAAAAAAAAATAATAAAACAAAAAATAATTATCTCCCTCTTTCTTAGATAAACAACAAGGTGGAAACTAGCGGATGTTTATGTTGTAAATTTATTTTAGTTTAATTCAATAAATGTTTACTAAAAAACTACGCTATTGTACAATCTTTTGAGCCCATGTCTTTAACTCATTAACTGGCAAGCTGTTACAATGTTACCACCCCCTAAAGTGGCAAGCAATATGGCGAATTCATGATTGAATTCCAAGCTTTCACCAAAATGGCAATATCTCAGAAACAATTGCATAAAGAAGTCTGATCTTTTCAATCAAACATGAATGATATATGATTGACCAAATTTAGTTTAGATGACCTTGCATACCTATATATATCATTAGTTTTTTCAGTCAGTATTTTTATTTATCAAGCAGTGACACTTTGTTTTTCATGTCACTCATCACCTTAAGGGGCAATATCTCCATAAATTTATATAAAAAAAAAAAAATCATTTACTAAATTAATACATATCTATATTACAACCAATTTTCATCTTTTGGGATATGAATTACGAAATTATCAAAAAATTTAAAAATTACTTTGCTTTTTTGGGGCATCTTGTTTACAACATGAAATTTAGAACAGTAACTAAGTGTTCAAGTTCAACAAAGTGTGCAAGCCAAAACACAGTGTTTGTACATCTTTAAAGTTTTTTGATTGCTTCGAATATATTTAAAAGGACACATAGTGCTTAAATTTATTTATTTTAATATAAACCAAGGATGGGAAGGTGAGAAAATGGGAATTTTCTGAGGTGTTTTTAACACAGACAATGACAGCCGACATTTTCAAAGGCAAATTGTGGTGACAAAACCAAAAGCTATTAACCTCTCTACTCAAAGCACTGAAAAACACCATAAAAAGAAAAACATTTTAAACATACATGAGGTAAGACTTCTGTACTCAAAGCACTGAAAAGCATCATAAAGAGAAAAACACTTTAAACACACGTCAGTTAAGACTTTTAGCTCAATATTCTCATGCTTCTATTGGGAAAGCAACGGTTTAAAAGCCAAAATTATTTTGCGTGGCAATGTAGGCTGCTATAAAATGTCAGCCAGGCGGTTTCTTTCGAAGTCTGGCTCTGAAAAACAATCTCTTTTTTTTAGTTTGAAATAAGCCTTCATAAGGACTATTGTGTAGAAATGTTATCTATATGCTCACATGAAAAAGATAACCTAATATTCAGGTATTCCACATAGCTATAAAAGGGTGAAATAAGAACTTTCATCTTTGGTTGATTGTCAGACGTGAGAAACCACATTAGTGCCATTTTGTCGCGCGTGCTATTTTATAAAATAAAGACCTCAAAACCATAAACTTTTAGTTCAGAAAATTACAAAGTTTCCCAGAGAGATTATTAAAAATGTTCTAGTGAAGCGATTTCATGATAAATAAGTGAGCAATGGGCCCAAATGAACTGCTAAGGTTGGTTTTTGTTAGGACTTCAATTTCATGGCTTCCCGCAAAGGAAGCCATTTCAGAGAGAAGCAACATTTTGCAAACAAACGTCGCGACCTATTTTGATAACTTTTCCTTCTGATTCAATGTGTAGTAACTAGAAAATGATGTTGCATCAAACATTATTATCTGCTTTATCGATTTAAAGTTTTATAGGGGATATAAAAAACAATAAAAATGCATTTTGAAAGCTTTACAACTCAAGTGCGGATTTTTTGAATATTCGCACGCGGCAAGCAAGCGCGTTTATTCAATACACTTATTTCACACCACAATACGTCTGAACGAGTTGTCATTTTAACACTAAATTGATGAAAATAGATATAACAGTGATTTTGGAATATCCTACTTATTTAGTGTAATTTAATAAGTATTCTTGCCAAAAAGGTTGAAAAGGTCATGTACGCACATAGTAAGTGTCGTTTGAAATATACTTTAGCTAAAATAACAACTTGAACAAGAAGACCAACAAAAATCACGAAAACAGTCGAAATTGCGCCCAAATTTGCATAAACCGTTCGTCTAAAAAGATAACTTTAAACTAGATTCAACCAACATTAATGCGGTTGAATTTTGTGAGTGTTTGATCGCATATTTCTACTCAAAAATACCCTTTAAAAAATCGTATCTGCTCACTTGAGTTCCGTGTCCATCTTTCTTGTGATTTCCGACTTCTATTTTTAATAAAGTTTGGAGAAATCCTCATCTCTTTGGCTGAAAATCTCGGGCATTGTTCACAGAAGAACTTGGCCCCAAAACGTCAATACATTCGCTTTCCTTTCATGCCAAATTTTCGTTGTAGATGATTAAAAAACCTCTTCTTTTTTCTCTTTTAAAACTTGCTGTGAAATCCGTCTTTGCAACAATGTCGCCATTATTCATTATTTTTGAAAAACTAAGGTTTTAAACTTGAAAAACTTGGCGAGTTTTTGGCCGATTTTCTTGCATGATACATCGTTGAAAAGCTCGAATTTTGCGTTCTATTTTCGTATCCGTTGCTAGGCAACCCGATAAGCACATTTGAGGGCATATGCGGGCGCGTTGCCAGTTACCCACTTGCCAATCTCAGGGCGCATCCGGGCGCATTGCCAGTTAATGAGTTAATTAACCAACAAACAATCATGTGAAACTCTACACCTATACAATAGCTGACCACGCATAGAAATTTCATTGAACATATATTTTATAACGCCTCTACGATGACATATTTCAGGCGGGTATATAATTAAATGTTTTTGTCTATCCACAATCCATGTATGCATAAATGTCAACAAATCCTTCTCATGAAAACACACGCCACAGCCACCTCCAACTTTCGGACAACTATAGATACTGTACTGATATATACACTTTCGATCACATAAACATTTTATCACATGTCATTTACGCACAATTATCTTCGCACACACATTCTAATCTTTCACATGTCCATTTCCCGCATGTTTTACCGTCCCACGCTTTACAAGTGCTACAATCACACCATATTTTTTTACACCTTCCATCTCGACAATTATTTTTAAGTATGAATTAATTGTTACAAACAAGAAATGTTATAAGAGATTTTACGGGTTTTATTGATTGACCATATATGGTTATATAAAGTTAATAAAAAAGGAATAATTCGCAAACTCGTTTTTATTCTTCACACAATGTCGAGCTGTAATTACTGTTATGGTGGCAAGGGTGTCACAGTAAAAGTCTGCGATTGTGATGCAAATTGTATCAACTGTCTTAAAGCAAAACAGCTTTATGAAACAAGCTTAAAAATATTACACTATCAAGCAAACCCTGAATCTCCATTGCATTCTCGACAATTGGGACCAGTTGACACCACGCCAGTTAATGACACCGCGGACGCCTACAAAATCACGCACATCAAAACCATGAATTTAACAAAGGAGCAAAGGCTGGTAAAAACAATGCGTCAAAAAAAGAAAACTTAAGAGTACAAAAGAACCTGCTAAAAAAACAAAATGTAGTGAAGACAAAATAGATGAGGACAAACCCTTCTACTGTTATCGACAAATGCGGGATGTAGATGTTAAATGTTGTAAGCAATGTGAAAAAACGAAACGAAAATTTGACTTTTAAATCACGTCAAAAAGAAAAAGAGAAGATAACTTTTCATCCTCTGATGACGAAGGACAAATGTATTTTGACGATACTGATAATTATGTGTCTGCTGAACAAGTTCGTAAAAACGTAAAAAAAATGCTAAGTACTACAGAATTTAAAAACGCTATGAAACATTTAATAGACAAAATGAAACTAAAACAACACGATAAATTTAAACAATAAAAATAGATTTTTTAATGGTCTACAATGTTTGTCTTCTTTAATTCATCTTGATAATAGCTTAACAAATTGTTATCAAGTTGAGTTTGACTCACAACATATAAAAAACATATAAAATCGTCTAGTACGATATCATGAGTGTTCTCCCATATACATTAAACGTGACATATCCTCCTTGTGTCCCTGAAACAATAATAAACCCCAACTACGCCACAGTCCTTCATCTGCAATTTTCTTTTTAAACATAGCAAATGTCAAACTTTGCCGCATTTTCTCAAATTGTTTCTCCCTTTCCTTTGGCGATTTCATAAACTCTTCAAATGTAGGGTGATATATACAAGGTGGTTCAACCTCGATACCTAAATCGTTACCGCTATCGCTATTCACAGCAGTAATAGAACAAGTATCAAGTTCGTCTTCCACAATAATATTATTCAACTCCTCGTTTAAATCTTGCATGTCAGGATCATTTTCAATATTTGCCTTAAACATAGCGAATGTCAAACCTTGCTCAAGATCCATTTTGAAATTTTTTGATCGCAAACTATCAATTATAAAGACTTTGTATGACCATATATGGTTAATGATGTCGCACAGTCTAATCAGACTACTCAATAAATACCAACCCCAAAACATTTTTATATCATTTCCAGGATGGCTTACATCGATATAAGCGACCTGAATAATGTTCAGATGAAACCGTTGGATATAAACTGTAAAATAATTTTATTTAATTCAACAAAATTGCCGCTATCGATTATTTTACAACCCTTTGATACACCAATCAACAAAATGACACCGTGCTGTATAACACTTTCTGCAAATGTGAAAAAACAATACATTTGAATGCGAAATTAGAACCAAAACAAGCGTTGGAACTAATCACGGTATGTACTGTTATTGATGTCCACTATTATCTCAACCGCAAAAAAATTATAAAAACATTTCTTTATTTCGCCAGCGTTGTCCCATGCGGTGTGAACATATATACAGCGATTTTGTCAAAATCCAGAATGAAGAGTGGCACAGAAAACAACAATGTCGTGAGCACACATTTTTTTACACCATCAAGATAAAACCCAAAAAAACCAACAACAAATCAAATATACAAATAATTTATTTATTACTGTCTTTTTTCTACAGGCTGACAAAGTATGAAGCGTTCAGAGTTTTCTGGATAATAATAACAATCCTAATATTCATAGCTTTAGTAGTGTGGATATATTGTTAAAAAATTTTTTTAATCAATTAAATACATATTGTCAACATATTCGTCTACATCTTCATATCGTTTAACCGACCAGCTTTTTCTACAATAACATCGTTTTTCCATAGCCATATAATACATTTTTTCATATTCAACGTCGTCAGGAACCATACACTCTAGCATTTCATCCAAATTCCATCCGTCAAACAACGCTTCATAAAGTGCAACAATTGTATACCAACAATGTTCTAGAACTGTCGAAAACGACTCCCTCCAAATGTCTAAGTTAATGTTAGCATGTGTCTGCACATGTAAATATCGCCATACATAACGTGCCAGTATATTTTCAAAAAGCACCTCAGCCCTACTTACAACCCAACCCTCAGGCATTTTCGGTATTGGCACGTCTTTTCTGAAAGTAATACCCACCACTTGCCGGGGTAGAGATTTCTCCATTTTTTCTCTTTGTTTCTTTTACGTTATTTCCTTCACAACTGTTAGTAAAATGTGAAATATCATACCCCGACACTATTTTATCCAAAAACTGTCCCATATACAAAACTTCATTTATAGGTTTATTTATAGTGAAACGATTCCAAAATTGTAAAACATAATAACGATCGTATAACTCTGAATTTTTTGTAAATGGAACACGTATACCTAAGGGTATAATATCACGCAACACAATTTAAAAATCAACAACTTGTATTTTAATAACATGAAATTGATTAACCCTACCATAAAAATTTCCACACACATATCCCAAATATGGTTATATTCAACAATTTACTATTTAACCCTATATGGTTAAAGCCAATGTCTATTTATGACTGTTCCTTTCTCCCCTTCAAAACACTGCTTGTAAGATAACGTGGTTCAACTGCTGCTGCTTCTTTTCCTTCAAGTCGTTCCTAAGAAAATGAATGCAAATTACTACTGGTGTACTAGATGTGACAACGAACATTGTGAACATAGATGTTGTCGATCTCAAAAAATGTTTAACAATATTTTCTGTTATGAATGTCGCGCTAACCTACACTGCAATGAAATGTGAAAGCACAAGCAATAAAAGGTTTTGGACACAAGTTTGCACTTACTGGTCTCACTTATTTCACAACGCCTGCCACCTATCAATATGTGCATCTAAACAGTGGGATACGTTTTCGCGGTGAAAGTACAAATCCCGAAGAGGCTGGCGCATAATGGTTAGCATCATTGGACCATTTAGGAGAACAAAAAAAGAAACAAATACTTAACTTGGGTACAGTAGGCACATATTTAACCTGTAAATAATCGCTTATGTAAAGAACAAAATAACACTAACTCGTTTTCTCCACACTTCTACATCTGCAGCCTTTCATTTTTTCTCAACTAACTATAGCTTGTACCAGTAATCAATATTTACACCCGTCCATTTTTGCAATTCATCCTTACAACGTTTTTTTTCCTCTTCTACATGACCCACATGAACACCTTTTACCCCTACATTCCTGTAAAAATTGCCCATACCGACACCCTTTGGAACCACTAGATTTCGGAGTAATTGTAGCTCCATTTGTGCAATTAATACAGCGTACAATAGTCCATCATATTGAATCGATGATGGTATTAATTTTTGCTCAACCAATATAGCGCACAATTTTTCTATATTCCACTCTTCTTTTTCAGGGGGTGGAATACAATTATTCGGTGGGGGTATATAAAATGTTTTACCCTCCATCCATTCACTAGTCACCTTTACCATTTGTACACAACACTTGTATCATACCCATATCGTGACATTTTTTTAATTATACCCTTTACAAAACAATATTACACTTATATATACTACACTTGTATACTATATAACCCTATATGGTCATGCCCTAATATGGTCAAATACCTTATGTTCATGTTCCATTTTAAACTTTAACGTTTCTAAAGCGGTATTAAATTCGCTAGTATCAAAAAGAGTATCCAACCGTTTATCTAATAAACGTAAACTTCTATCGCTAATTATCCCACATGTCGTCATCTCGAACAAATCGCGCTAACTGAACCATATACAATGTAACCAATACACCTGTATGATATAAAACGTCTTGTATAACATCTATATCATCTTTCATCGCATCGCATATGTTCGTATGAAATGCATATTCAAAACGCGAATCAATTGTCTCACTACCCAACACAGGATAATTTTCGGTATAACGATGGTCATAAAAATAAAAACAAAACACTCGAATGTCACCAGAGTATAACTTGAAGTAAGCTGTTCGATTCGAATCCGTACTATAATCCCACACATTAAAAATATAAACATTATTTTTACATACTGACGTATTTGAATCGTACCATTTTGTACACGGTACTGCTAATACAAACTTTATATTATTATACAGCACACCGTTTCGATGCCAGCACAAGCTATGTTAGGCCGTAGGATGAGCATCCAAAAGATGCTTAGAAAACGGATTCCGTTGCACCCCTCGTGTAACTACGTAATTTTCACATGAATAAATAGATAAAAACTTACTTTATCAGAATCCGTTGCTCCCCAAGCGAAACAGGTGCACATTTGGGAGAAAAATCCCTCCAAAGTTTGATATTTTCGCGCTTCGAAATATTCGAACCGCCATTGTTTTGATAGCAAACACGCATGCGCAACTCACCCAAACTCGCACTGCGCACGCGCATAACCAACGCACATGCTTCGAAGTGGAAACACGCTCAGTTATGCAAATAAACGTGGCTGAAGATATTTATAAAACTCGAATATCCTCATGTTTTATGCATTTTGATGGCGTTACAGAGCAACTTTGCAAAGTTACACGCCAAAGGCTTAAGAAATTTCTTGAGTGTAGGTCAAAATGGGCCAAACTTAAATGTCAACAAGCTGATATAGCTAAGAAATCGGTACGAGAACATCGATGACGGATCTGTCAATTCATACATGGAGAAGAACCCTGTCACACCATTAACTTTAATAGAATGGAACCATCATATGAAATGCTGGAAGAGATTTTGTGATGAAGAGAAGATCTGTAGATAACAGAGAAAAGAAGAAAAAGGAGAAGGAACTAGCTGTAAAACTGTAACTTCTACCGAAGAATCACACATGGAAGTGGAGGCAATAGAACCAAGGCGAAAAATTACACGTCAATCAGTCGCAGAAGCTATAAATATAAAGGCCCTGCCTAAAAGAAACGCGCATGTACTCCCAGAGATATGTATTATTTGTGGAAGAGACGCCTCGTGGTTCTCACTAGACAAGGTATGGTCATTTTGATAGGTATAATACTAGCGCAATGTGCACAACATTCTCAGGTTTGGTTTTAAAATATATTGAATTGTGATCAATTAAGTTTACTTAGGGTAAAGTAGTTTCTATGCTACAAACATCCAACCTTGTTATTAGTAGATATTTAGTTTAATAATTTATTTTGTTTCACACCAGGCAACTAAGAAGAGAAGAAGAACCCCACTCATGTTGGCAGAAACAATTGATGCTGGTCTTCTACGTACAGCTGCCGAGAGAAAGAATGATCAACAGATACTCGTATAAATCCAGGGGAAAGACTGTGTAGCTCTGGAAATCCGCTATCACAAAGTTTGCTACTGCAATTATACAATATTTCTCACCAGAGAGACGAAGAAGCAACAAGAGCATCAGTGTACGAGAAGTCTTATGATGTATTCTGTAAAAAAGTAATTGAGATGGAGGTCATCGGAAATAAGCAAATAAAGTATATGAAAGAATCAAGATTTGCTGGAGAAATTTGTTATCATTCCTAAGGACACTGAGAATGTGGATGCATCTAAATATAGAGCTTTTAAACTCAAGCAATGACTGATGAAAAGTTATCCCCAACGTGTGTTCTGTGTACCGAAAATGAGAAATGTTAGTGAGATTGTATTTGTGGAAAATTTGGATTCTTCTGAATTGGTTGAGGAACATATGTCAATTAAGGGCCTGTTTATATGGAAGTCGGGCTGGCCAGCTTAGCGAGACAGCCCGGTAAGCGGGATGAATTTCTCTTGTGTTTATATGAGATACTTTCATCCCGCTTGCCGGGACGATTTTGTTACATTGTATTGTTTTGACAGTTGTTAAAAATAGATTGCGGCGGTATCTTTGAACTTTCATCCCGGCAACCGGAATAGCCCTCTTGTAAATGTTTATATGGAGAAATTTCCATCCCGGTAAGCGAGATCTAGCCTCTTTCAAACGAGATCTCTGCAACCGGGCCAGCCCGCTTGTCCATATAAACACACAATAACTTTTACTATAAAAATAACTACACAGCGAGATCTCGCTTACTAGGCTGTCTCGCTTATCAGGCCGGCTTCCATATAAACAGGCCCTAAGTCTGAAAACAATGATGAGGACTTTGATGAAGAGAGCTGTACCATTGATTATGAAGATGTGAATTCCAACACAAAAACTGAGGGAAATTCTGAAGTCAATGAGTTACAAATTCTATACAATGCTGCATTGATTCTTCACCAAAAGGTGCAAGAAATACCAAAACTGAATCTTCCTTGGCCACCATTGGCATCTGATTTGACAAGGGATAATATTTCAAATCCGACTATGAGGTCATGACTAGACTAGATTTCAAGTCCACACAATTTGATTATGTCCGAGGCGAAGCAGAGGACTGGATGGGTGAGGTCTTGAAATCTAGTCCAGTCCGAATTGGAGGATTTGAAATGACATCCATACGAATAAATCACTACAAAATGTGAGGTCTTGAAATCTAGTCCAGTCCGAATTGGAGGATTTGAAATGACATCCATACGAATAAATCACTACTTAGTTGATTTTGATCCAGTTCAGGGACTGAATTAATTTTAATCCAGTCCTACAGTAGAGCACTACAGGATCAATATACTTCATAAGGGATCTAGTATTATCATGTGAGCAAAATAAAGCAATATGGTTGGCTAGACACTACAGGATCAATATACTTCATAAGGGATCTAGTATTATCATGTGAGCAAAATAAAGCAATATGGTTGGCTAATTTGCTCATGAATTATTAATGATTTGAGGTGAACAATGGTGGTAATGCACATAGATATTATCAGTGGAGTAGATCAGTATTATTTACTTATTCGATATTCTCAATCGAATCCACAGTATTTACATTATCAACACATATATCCCTCTCATGGACAGGGTTACAGTATGGTCATGTCTGGGAAGCTAAAACGCACCCTGGTGGAGGAGCTAAAATGCACAGCAGCAAATCTATAAGAAAAAGTCAACTAGTGTGGACAAGAAAAACCATAATGAATCGTTCGTTGTTATTCTAGATAGTGGCTAAATACCAACTTATGTCACAATATAAATAATAATACTGGTATATGTAATAGTTCAAATACGAGAAGTAGAACTTTACCAGACAAAAGCCAGGACAGCTTATTGCAGAATACATGCAATCTCGTATGTAATAGTTCAAATACGAGAAGTAGAACTTTACCAGACAAAAGCCAGGACAGCTTATTGCAGAATACATGCAATCTCGTTTTGAGCGTGCAAGCCCTTAGCCTGCGGTGCAGACGCAATTTCCCGCAACTAGCAAGCCCTTGGCCAGGATCCAATAAGTGGGATTTTATTGCTCTGATGAAAATCTGGGTTCAAAGATGAAAACATTTCTTTCAATTATAGATAGCTATAATGAAATTATGGATTTTATATTTGCTCCCAATTTATCTTTTTTTATGATGAATTTCGAGTTTATATAAATATCCCTTAAAGCCCGGTATGAACTGGGAAACACTGTTTGTCATATTATTTGTCTTTCCAATCTTTCGGTATGTCATATTGTCTTATCAGCGTCGGCAAACGGATAAAGAGTGTTTCATAAAATGCAATAAAAGCCAATTACAAATCACGAATATTTCCGCAACATTGTTTCTTACGTTTGCATGGCCAAGGCTTTAAGTTTAGCGAAACATTTCATTTGTTCCTTGATCGGATGAATTGTATGTATATATATTTTTTATTTCTTCGTCCCAAGGCTTTAAGTTTAGCGAAATATTTCATTTGTTCCTTGATCGTGTGAATTGTATGTATATATATTTTTTATTTCTTCGTCCTAGCTGTTTTATACAGGTGGGTTTTTTACCTCACACAAATTTGTATTGAATTAGGATGTTAATACAAAGTAGAATTAAACGTTAAAACGGTATTTTGAAACAATAACCAATGAATTGAAGTGATTTAGCACAAGAGCAAGCAAAATATACAATGTGTTTTTAACAATATTTAATGTGGGTGTATTTATATACAAGGTTTATCAGTATTCCGTGATTTTATTTTGTTGTTTTTGCGGAGGAAATCGGGGAAACCCCCCAGTGAGAATCTATTTTTATAGTCTGCGCGTGCGCAGTGCGAGTTTGGCTGAGTTGCGCATGCGTATTTGCTACCAAAATAATGGCGGTTCGAGCATTTCGAAGCGCGAAAATATCAAACTTTGGAGGGATTTTTCTCCCAATTGTGCACCTGTTTCGCTTGGGGAGCAACGGATTCTGATAAAGTAAGTTTTTATCTATTTATTCATGTGAAAATTACGTAGTTACACGAGGGGTGCAACGGAATTGCATCTTTTGGATGCTCATCCTACGGCCTATGTATATAACACAACCTATGTTTAATGTGTAGAAAAAACTTATATAAAGCAGCATCAAACTCGATCATCATTTTCGTATGTTGGAAGCTTCGACTGCATCTTTCAGTACAGTGTCCGAAAACATTATGTAAATGTTTTGCTAACTCCTGTTCCATTATTTTTACTTTTCTACCTTGTCCTTGTTATGTGTAAACATATTCTCTGCAGGTCGACTTGTACAATTTGAAAATTTGGGTCTTGTACAGTAGTGTGAAAATTTGTGTTTACTACAACTATGTACCCAACTTGCTTGTGGCAACATTTTACCTGCAAAATTACTGCATTCTAGCCTGGTTATATTTTATTGTTATGACCCTATATGGTGATACCCATATTTGGGTAAACACAAACGCATACAAACTATCTAAAACACAACCATGGATCATTGTAACAGTGAATGTAATGAACCTTGCGTTTGTTGTGAGTTGGAATATGAGGAGTTTAATTTCTTCGACAGTACTAAACCGCATAAGGGTGTCGACATGATTAAGTCGGAGCCGGAATATAAATCAAACTTTATCGCAATTGGTGACAAGAAACAATTGTATTTTTACAATAATACACTGACGATGTTTCATGTTGTCTTAGTAAGATCGATGACCGACTATTTGGATCCTGACTACAGTCCTGCTATTCGTCTACAAGTCTCCACAGTTCAGAAACCCATTCCTATTCTTATATTTGGAACGGGTGAATATATGTGTATTCAAACGGTAAAGACAGAGAATTGTTAACCTAGAATTAATTTAATTTTATTTATTAACTCATTCCCATCCGGTGGAAAAGTAGCAATTTCGAGTGGTGTTGTTTCAAACGCTTATATCTCTCAAACTATACATCGCCCGGAAACAGAAATTGCATCGTTCGAAAGAGGAGGACTTCTGCTTTCCAACGATACCAATTTCAACGATTTACGGTTGGTTAACGATTTACTCGCATATATTTGCATAAATTATGATATAAAAAAATGTTGCAATTATGCATAAATGTATTTAGCGGTTCAAATTTCAAATATGTCAAAAAAATTTTATGAATATGACTGAAAGACACGGTTATGATCTACAAGTACCCGAAGTTTCATGCATGTAGCATAAATAGAAATATTTTTATTGAATTTTTATATAAACTAGGTAGTGGAGTAAAATTTACATTTTGTGCTCACATGAAACAAATACCTTTATCAAAGGTCCTTTTTTATTGCTACAACATGTTATCAATACAAATTTCCAATATTTCTTACTCTCCAAAGATAGTATGGTACCAAAATAAGTCTGTGATACCCACAAAAGAACACTCAAATCATGATTAGCAAAATGTCTTTATTTCTACAATTACTACATACATTCTTAGATAATCATTACACCATTGACTTTAGTTATTAGTGTCATAACCAGCCTCAAAATTTGGTCATGCTATTCAAATTTGAAATAATCACTACTCATTTGTTTAGAAATTGATTGTTTTCACAATCTAGAACATGAAAATATTTGCAAATAGCATGACCAAGTGTTGTTTTACTGGCATCATCATAATTAGTAGTTATAAAAAAGTAATGTTTTCCAAGGCAGTAATGTTTGCTAAAGCAGTAATGTTTGCCAAAGCACATAATTGGATTATGTGGTGAAAATATTTCCTTTATATTGTACTACAAAAGACCTAAGACTGTAACCAAACTGATATCAGATCACCACGTCATACCGAAATCTGTTGCGATGAATATCTGGACTTCTTCCTGTATAAATTTCAAAGTCGCAATATAACCATTAGGATTGTCTGCAGCAACCCACAGATTTATTCCCCACATAGTAGGTTATCTAGCTGTTATGAACTGCCTAACCCCCAACCTATTTCTTGATTTGACAGTGTGTTTGTCTGCAACAACAATATTCTGTGACGGCTGGTACAGTTGTTGATGCAGTTTATTGCTGTAGTCTTTAGTACAGGATCTACCATATTCACAAACGCCATAAGCGCTTTGTACCTAACCCGAGAAATTATGTCTATTGCCCACAGACCATGATATAAGGTTTTTACACTCCAATAATTTTCAATCTCACTGTCGACCTTTAGCAAACCTGCATATTATACTAAAAGACAATCAACCTCTCAAGGTTGGTGGACTGCAAGACTCTTCTTTATTAGTATATGGGGATAACTTTTGAGTTATTTGTATGTGGGCATATGTATTGGTATGGCCAGGAAACTACCTCCTGAAGCATTCCCTTAGAAAAAAAAGAGTCGAATGAACTCAAGCTCACAGTTCATTGAGCCGAATGAACTCAAGCTCACAGTTGATCGAAATGGATCCCGGACATGTCAGTGAGGAGCAAAATCTGGGAGAACATTCCTGGCGTCAGGATCATCATATCCGTCATGTACTGTGGGGCCTAGTGGGGATGCTAGACAGGGAGCTTTCGAAACCTTAGGTCCTAATGGCTGGGCTTCCCTCTACCTCTACTCATCCCCCTACCTTCCCTCTGGGTTGGTGAGTGGGGTTGTCATGACTCATCAGAACTCTACTTCCCTGAGGCTATGAAACAGGAACAGCAGATAGGAACAGGATCAATATATTCATCAGTGGGAATAAAAACTTTTATAGACATGGTGCCACTTAAAATTATAATAAGAGCCAACTAGTAAGATATAAGTATGAATACTTGGCTATTATGTATGTGACAAACAACCAAACATGTGCTCAAGGCTCATTTTACTTCGCCTAGGAATCAGAGATTTTTATGCCTAAAACACCATAAATTTTCGTCAACAACATAAATAAATACCATTTATATTTGTCAATTTCAGTATGAAACGATTATTTCAACACAAAAAAGCGATATGAGGACATACTTGGTCGTACTAGTGAAGCTATACTAAATACAAATAAATTTACAATGCCATGGCAACGGCAAAACATTGAAATAGAAATTGTCTAGAAATGATACAAATACTTGCCTTGAAACTCCAGACACGACTCCCAATGCCAGGTTGAGATACTTGTCTTCATACGAAGACATTCCATCATTACTAGCACTATCAGTTTGAAAATAAAGCCAAAAACGTATTCAGAATGCGATTCAAACAAAACTACAACACAATACATTTCAACGCTCGTGCGTTCCCGTGCGCGATAATCAGGAAAATTGCTCTAAAAGATTTGCTTTTCTGCCTAAGCCAATCAGAATCCGTATCTAGGGTAAACAAACACTCCGGAAGTGATTCCTGCAGTCTTTTACCAGGAAACTGTAATGCTTTACCAAGAATTTGGCGTCCGAAGTTGGCCGAACACTTTCCGATCATGAGAATTGCCATAATAGGCTTAGATTATTTTGCAATTTCCCGAGACTGCTCCGAGCTATAGAATGGAAGATGGCGATTCTTTTGGTATATTTGTTATTATTATATGTTGAAAAGAAGCAAAAAGATGAGCATTTGAATCAGGCAGAACAATCAAAATGCGACAGCAAAATTGATAATGTGTCATTTGCATAAATTGCACCGCACTGATCATTTCAAGGTAAGAAATTCGCTTGAAATTGAGCGAGAAACAATAAAATTATATGAATATTTCTGAATATATAGTATCAATCAAGCGGAATTTTTTGGTGGTATTTTCGTATGTCTACTGCAAATACTCGCGAAGTTCTTTAATATTTAATCTTCCCGTCATATAATTCGGCAATTAATATTGGCGGATAGAATTGAGTTAATTTTATTTTTTGTTTTTTGTCCTATCAGTGTAATAATGATGAATCGTTTTTTCTGATGGATATCGCGAAGAAAGTAACAGAGAAGGAATTTGAGGAACGAAAAGCAGATAAAGACCCTGATGAATCTTTTCAGAACATTCACACCAACAAATTTTGACAAATATAGAATAGTAAAATAGTATATAGAAAAAATGTAAAACAAAAATAAAAATTGGAAATGAAAAAAAGTGTGGTTTTGCATCTACCCCGATTAGTAAAAAGTGAGTGTGTGTGTGTGTGAGTCCGCATCTAAACGCCGACGTCTAGTAAGGGAATTGAACCCTTTTTGACTTAGGACTTTTACAACCTAACACGTTACCATTCCGCCACGACGACCTAGCGTTGGTTGCGAAATCACACACACACATACAATATATATTTTCGGTATTTATACAGATAACACTACTGTTTCACTATTATTACGTTTTTTTCATTTTCACACTTGCCAACATACACATGCGTAGTAACAAGAAACCTTACACAATAACACATCACTTCCGCACCGCTCCCGTGATTAAATAGGCGGCAAATTCGAATTGCGAATCAGTTCGGTCAACCGAGGCTTTGGGTTCGAGCTCCCTCATGCATACACAATGTGCGCGCATCTTCCCCGGCTCTTACTACACGCCCTGACACGCCCATCAAATTTTACCCCCCGTCCGTACTCTGTCTGAGTACACACTCTGACATGATTTTACTTTCATTTTCCCATACTAGCTCCTATTAAAAATATAAGTTCACAAACCCCCTCTTTTTTTCTATATACCTTATTCCTATTACTACTTATAATATATAAATATTGATCATGTGACAATTAATATATGCATCAATGCGAGGGTGATTTTACAATGCGTGTTAATTGCATGTACGATTAGTGTGGAAAGCTTTGCCATACACAATGCCAAGACCGTATTGGAATGATTTACGATGGAGAATGGTATATCAAAGATTAGTTTATCGAAGGAGCTATGAAGAAATAGCATCAAAGTTATTTGTTTGCCCGAAAATTGTTTACCGGATGATTAAGACCTTTTTAGCATCGGTGATGCGAAGCATTACAGTCTTGGTCGGGCAACTGGAACTGCCTGACTTTATTCGATCACGAAGAGTATGCCATAATGGACTATATACTTCGAACACCTCAAAATAAAGCTAAACGAAATAGCTAACTGCATGACCAATGCTACTAGCTCTGCATTTAGCCCACAGATATTATGCCGAGCTGTCTACAGGCTTGGAATAACGCGTAAGAAGGTACAATATTATAAATCATTCACATTCAGGTAAATGTTTTCGAGACGGCTAATATACTCAAGTTGTTCTATATGGTGAAATAAAATATCCAATAATTTATTATTTGTATCACTATTTCACTTTCAGTGCTATAAATTTGAAAGATTCTTTTCACTGTTGCATATTACAGTTTTAGGCGTGTATTTGCTTCTACACATTTAACGAATTGCCCCTCAATGATGACCTTGCGCAGCAATTTAAAGCCAAAACTTAAGCGTATTTAATCCAAACCAATTTTAACTCTTATTCCTCGATGAAACAGGCATTGTAGCTACGTTTTTTAGGAATGCTCTCTAGGCTGCTGTCATAATTATTTTGCTGCTCAACATTTTATTCATTCAGTTATACTTTTTGTTAAATTAAAGGACAAACAAAAGCTCGTCAGTATGGATAAAGTGCTCGTGGGACTCCGCCACGTTTGTTTGAGATTATAGTTATTTGCAATGGGCACCTCATTCCGGTAATTTTGGCTATATCAAATGAAGGAGTGCTTGCCAATTGTATTTTGAGGAATCCAGAAGAGAGATTTAACACGCATGCACTCGTTTATTGAGTATTTAGAGGAACAGCATTTACCAGCAATGAATCCATTCAATGGGGAGAACCTGCAATCCGTTATCATGGATGAGTAGGCCCTATATCAATTGCATGCATGCATTACCATTATTTACTCTACCTATATCTATGCCCCAAATTATTTTAATTTGCCTCCTAGGCCTGTGCATATATGAATGATGACTAGCAACCGATAATAAAATTTCGTGAAAATACCGTTTCATAAATACGTCATCAATACTAAACCCAAGCAATATATTTTAAACAGATAACAACCCAGTACATATCATGTCCATGATGTTGTTCAACATATGTTTATTTGACTTTGGAGCCATTATGTTTCTTGCCACCTTACAGTCTAGATTTGAATTCCATTGAAGAGTTTTTTGCAACGTTAAACATGTTAATGACTTGGTTTTACAATCAGTGCCAGATTCTAGGTCCTCCATTGATTTGGACAAATATCACGGGATGACTGTTTGGGGTACATGGAATGTTATATATTTGACTTGTATACTTATAACATAAAATTTTAATTATAAAGAATATTTTATTTGTTTGCCAAGATTATATCAAATATATTTACAAATCTTTTAACAGTGTCTTTTTTCTTCATATTCCTCCTCCGTAATCGCCCCCAATTGTTTTAAATCAAACAAGTCTTTTACTTGTTTGATCACTTCCGACCGTAACTTTGCCTTCTCAGTGGTGCTACTGTTTCTGACCTACATATATAAGAAGCAAACGCATTATTTTGTGCACTATAATTTAAGTGTGTTCGATATCGTCGATTTACGGCATTTTTGCATTAGTCAGAGATAATGTTTGTTTTAGAGTTATAAATTGTTAATTCTCTTTGAATTATACCTGCTCAACAGAAGCTGTAGCGTTCTTTGAGCTACCGGCTCCTGGTGTTAAGGCACAGGCGATTGTACGCCCTACTGCAGTTATCGTTTCAGATAAATTGTCTCTTCTCGGCCATTTGGCAGGACTTGTGCTAAACATTGGGACGTCTGGGATGCTTTCTCTTGTTGCAGTCCCAACAATCTGCAGGATAAAAGAGATATATAACATTCAAGAATTAATAGGTGAATATAATATTCTATCTTAATACTTAAGCTAAAAAAAATTTCTATGCATGACTATGTCTATGTGTAAATTGAAGACATACGATCATTTCCGCCCATAAACGGTATTTGTAAGGTGGAAGCCTATCCCCATAAAGGTTTTTCAATTCCTCAATTTCTGCAACAATTTTATCTTCTTTCCTTACAACCGCACGCCTGTGATTTGACACGTTCTCTACAATAAATAAATGGCGAGGTACAATGGATTTAGTTCTTAGCCAAATGTTACGGTAAAAAGTAGATCATAAACTAAGCAAGAAAGCGAAAAACGAATTATTTCATTTAATGAGATGATGTTCTGTTACCCTTGGCACTCGTGCCACTTTGCCACTGCTGGTTTTACTGGCGATGGATCTAACCACATCTGATATCCCTTTCTAAACTCCTGGTACGCTCTTGCAGCTCACCACTTGTTTCAATAGTATACTTTTTATTTCATTCTAGTATGTTCCCTATTTGCCAGTTCTCATCGTGGGCGATGTCTGGCATGTAAATTTGCAATGCAGATTTTATTTCATCCATAGTCTCCGTGACTGGAAAATTGGTCAGTCGTCTGACTCAAAAGCTGGTCTTCTTTGTCGCATCTAAAACTCAAACTTCCTAACAATCAGGAATCATATCTTGTTTGTCAATATCATCGAACATTTCATCCATTTTGGTGGTACATTCGCGTATGCTGTATATCTCTGCACTATCAATGTGCTTCTATGCAAGTCGCTGGCGAGCCAATAAATTTCATAAAAAGTCATTTGCATTGCAAATTGTCACTCAAAATTCTCCCTATGGGACATCGCATTTAGTGTTTTTCCACATTTCACGTCATTTTAAGACTGGTATATATTCTTTCTGCTCTTAAAATATATGCTCATGGCGATTAAATTTAGTGTTCTCGCTGCTGCATGCACTGGTTAAATGATCAATATCGAGGTCCCTTGGAATGCTTTTATTATCAGATGATTCAATCGGTGAAATATGCAAGAACGATAAACTCTCAGTGACAAAGCGAAGTTACGGTTGGAAGTAATAAGAAAAACTTGTTTGATTTAAAACAATTGGGGGTGATTACGTAGGAGGAATGCAAGGGAAAAAAGACATTGTTGTTAAAAGAATTGTGAATTTAATATAATCTTGGCAAACAAATAAAATATACAGGGTGTCCCCCAAAAAACGAAAACTATTGAAAAAACCTATTGTTAGTATTTGAATGCCTCACCTCTCTGCTGAACCCACACATGATCAAACCTTGAAATAAGTAAATTTTATGCATAAAGAAACTGTTTAAGAAACTGTTTTTAAATTCCTAACAGCAGAAAATCGTGTGCTTTACAAAGATATTTTAATTTCTTAATAAGTCCATGTTTAATATATGCATGCACACTTGTCAATACTTTACACATCTTTGCATTCAGCTTAGTGTCAGGCCATTCAAATTTTAACAATATGTTATTTCAATGGTTTTGCATTCTTTTGGGGACACCCTATAAGACGTTATCAGTGTTACAAGTACACATGAAGTAAAAACACACAAGTGCATGTGCAAGTCAAATATATCCGGCATGATGCATATACCCCAAACAGTCATCATATTTTGCACTCTCTTCTCTATGATCTTGGCATTCTCCATAGAAGTCTTGTGTCCTGTAGCTTCTGCATGATCTTTAATTGCAGACTTTATTTCCGGTTGTACACGTGGCTTGTGCTCAGCCCACCATGATTTCCACGATCTTTTACTCTCACTAATATAAGTGAAAGGACAATCTGGGCATTCAAACTTATAGACAATACCCTTTATTTCAGAGTCTGCTTGTTTGTCTTTTGCTTTTCCAACTATGTCACCTGGACTTGGCATAGGTTTGTATGCTGTTTGTAGACTGGCGCTACATAACACTCGTTTTGTTTGTTTGGATACACCTCTTATGTAGGGGATGCATGTAAAACCTAAGGGATTGTTGTTTAGTCTATTAGGTGTTCAGTAGGTTGAGAGGTCTGTTGAATAAATTTGGTTTGAAATTGTTGAGGGAATGCTTTTGGCACGATCAAGTAGGCTTTTAACAACAGCTTGTTTACTCTGGGTTAGGGTTGTGGGAACTAAATGATAAATATTGGTTTGTGTGAGTACTCTTTCAATATACATCGATTTCCATGTTGCGGTCATTGTCAATTGTTAGTATGGTATCTAAGAAGAGGGGATTTGTTGTCCATGCTCAGTTAACGACGGCATTTCGATTGTAAATTGGATATTCTGGTTGGTATAATTCAAATGGCAATGGAATTTGTCAATGTCTTGTTTTTGTAAGCATGAATTAGAGTCATCTACATAATGTTGCCACCAACGGACTGGCACAGGAGAAGTGTTTATGGCTGTGATTTCTATTTCCCACATATATATACAGGTAAATCAATTAAGGTTGTCTTCTCAAAATTATAAAATCTAAAATATGTGACCCAAGTGCATCTTGGGTGTGCGTGGGATTGCATGGGATTCAATAGGAATATTGGCTTCGGGATATAATCACTTGTGGATGGTAAATAATACTAAGCTAATACGTTTCTCAGCTTTTACGGCAGTCTTGAACCTGCAGTATACATGCAACAACGAAATGTGTAGGACACGGTGCTGGACCGAAATATAGCTAAGCAGATTCTTTAATTCCAGCCATAAATGGCTGTCACCGTTTGTTTGATGTGTATATATGCATGTATAAAGCGAACCATGATAGCTCAAATGCAATTAAATGTATGCAAATTCTGTGGTAGTCTAGATTTTTAATTAGAATAAAGATTTTTCGCATGCTTTTCTCCATATCATGTAAGCATATTTTCGCTGCAAATTATTTCCTCTGAATACATTCACGAGAGTAAATCCCGATGAAGCGAAGAGGAGTTGATAATGTATTGTAGTTTAATAACGGAGGCACATATACAGGGTGAGTAAAAACTGATACCTTTGATATTCAAATTAGCCGCATAGGTGTCAGTTTTTTTAATCACCCTGTATGACCGACACCTCTTGTCCACTCTCATATACTCGTGAGAGTATACCAGTTGAGACACCTTTGAGTTAATGATATGCGAGGAAAACATGTCTTATTTACAAAAGAGATCAATTATAACTTCATTTTAACTCTTTTCGGTCACAAGCATTCGCATCATATTACGACCCAATCGTTCTAGTATAAATATCTCGGCGAGTATTGACCCCCCTTTTAAATAAAACCCACCATTGAAATCCTCACAAAATAACCTTTCGAACGGGGGGTCAAGTGCCGTCAAAACATTACACAAACCGAAACAATCATATATTTACTCAGCGCTTGACCAAAGATTCTAAATTTCATATCCACAAAATCTTGAATATCCCTTGAACATTTCGTCAATAACTACAACTTTACGTAAATTGGAGGGACTTGTGGCGAAATTTGGTAGCAAAACAATAAATAAAAGGGTATGTGAATAATTTATCTGAATATTTAAAAGAAGCTGAGGCACTTAATACTCAACTTCTCACTCTGGTACATGAAAGTGAGCATTAAGCTGTTTTAATTTGGTATGAAGAACAATTAGAAAGAGTCAATGATGCCAAATTAGAGGCTGAAAGTCATCTTGAGGGGCGCTTACATGAATGAATGAATGAATTTAATTTGATTTGACACCAACATTACAAAAAAAGAATAAAAATAAAAAGATTGTAAATTACATGCATACACTGTATATATAAATATTATAGAACTGTTATATAATAGTTAGATATTTAAATAAGATAGATAAGTTATATAAATAAGTATAGTTCGATAAATAAATTTTGTTCAGTCATCATGTTGGTGACAAGGAAGCCTAAGACGAAACCACAAGGCTTATAGGAGTTTAGGCTCCCTTTTAAATGAGCACAACATATATAAACACAAAGGGGAATCAGACGTTTAGAGCATATGAAATTATTTTACCAGTTTCATAATATAAATGATGGCTATATTAGATATTTTAACATTCTATTCCTGAAGCAACTTAAAGTCTCTGAATTTTTAATGTTTTCCGGAAGGGAATTCCATTTTTGGGGTCCTTGGAACATGAAGTATCCTCAGTCACAGGAACATTTCCTGGCATGCAGGAAAGTTCGCAAACACCGAATTTAATTAGCTCAAAATCTGTAATGACATGTAGTTCAAAATCAAGTGGAAAAGGAGCTGAAGTTTGTGCGAAAGCCTTTGCCGCAGATTTAAAAGCTAAACAATTAATGGAAGAAGAAGAGAAAAGAAAACAAGAGTTGGAAAGACAATTAGAAAAATGTAGCTATGGCTAAAGAAATAGCTGAAAGAGCAAAACTCGAGGCTGAAGAAAGATGAAAGGTCCAGCAAGCGAAGGATGAATAGATGCGTCTAAGGGCGGAAGCAGAGATCCTGGAAAATGAAGAGGACAACCCAGAAAGTTTGTCAAACAGACTACGTGACTTTGTAAATGAACCAAATGATAAAGAACAACCTGCAACAGTAAATCAGCAAAGTTCTCTGAGTAATATAACAGAAAAATCAGCACCAGTGAAAGTTCCTGAGACCACTACTATTAAGGGAACATTAAACAGTCAAGTTGGTCAGAAACTTCCCAGTGGAAATAGTGTACCAAGTATATATGTTCAACCCAGCTCTAATAATCTGCCAAGATTAAAATTAACTACTTTTGATGGGGAGTCTTTTAAGTGGCCTGATTGGTCTTCTATGTTTAAATCAATGGTTGGTGATGCAAACATATCCCTAAATGCCAAAATGCAACATTTACAGAATTCAGTTATGGGTAAAGCTAAGACTTCAATCGAAGGGTATGGCTATAGTGGTGATTCATATAACAAAGCACTGTCTGAGCTGGAATCCAGATTTGGTAAACCATCATTAGTCATCAAAGCCACTCTTGGTAAGTTGAGAACTTTCAATCGCTTACAAGATAATGATCCAGAAAGTGTTCGAAGCTACTCTGATGTTGTGTCGACTACTGTATGGACGCTGTCAAGATTTGGTTATGTGAGTGATCTTAATGCGGAAGCGAACCTGTCATTGGCTACATACAAGTTATCAAATGAACTGCTACTAAAATGGAAAGAGCATGTCAAGAATGGCAAACTAGACCGTCCAAACTTGAGCCAATTCTCAGATTGGCCTGAGATGTATGTGCAACGATTTCTGCGTAACTGCAAAATACCCGTGTCTGAAAGAACATTTGGTAATCTGTTAGTCAAAGAACTCGAAAAAGCAAAGAAAATTAAGATTCGCCAAGAGCAAATAAAAGCATTCACCTCAGAATTTCAAGAGCTTAAACGTGGACGTCGTGTGCACAAGCAAAGTTAGTATCTTTGACACCCTTCTTAGATGAAGAGGACATAATACGCGTTGGTGGTCGCATTGGAAAGGCTGCTATACCTTTTGTTACTCGGCATCCGATCATATTGGATTCTAGTGGTGATCTAACCAAACGAATTGTCATGGATACTCACAACAAGCTTGGACACACGGGAGTAGACAATGTTCGAAACGAGCTTTGACAGCAGTTCTGGATCCTTCGCTGTAAAGCCACGGTTAGGAAGAATCTTCATAGTTGTTGGTTGTGCAAACTATGCCTTATCGTGCCACGTCCACCGAGAATGGCTTTACCACGTGACCGGTTGTTGGTGAGTCCTCCCTTTACGAAAGTTGGCGTTGATTACTTTGGCCCGCTACAGGTGAAATATGGAAGAAAGCATTTAAAAAGGTACATTTGTCTCTTCACCTGTCTTGTGACATGAGCGGTCCATTTGGAAGTAGCACTCTCTCTCGTAAACTCTTTTGTTATGTGTCTCCGAAGGTTCGTGGCATGGAGAGGTAATCCTCAAGTCATCTATTCGGATAATGGGACAAATTTCGTGGGAGCTGATCGGGAGCTCAAGGAGTGTATTGAAAACTGGAATCAATGTCAAATCGCTAATGAGCTTAGTCAAAAGGGAATAAAATGGGTGTTCAGCAGCACCCCCCAGCATCACCACACATGGGAGGAGCATGGGAGAGACTGGTGCGTTCGTGTAAGACAACATTCAAAGCAGTGTTAAAGAAACAAGTGTTGACCGATGAAGTGCTGGCAACTACAATGGCAGAAGTGGAATCATTAGTAAACAGTCGCCTTCTGACCGAAGTTAGCTCTGATGTTGACGCAATGGAAGCGATTATGCCAAATCATTCCTTTTAGGACGTCCTAGTATAAACTTATTGCCTGGTGTATTAGTTGATAAAGAGATATCGAGTCGTAAGCGTTGGAGACACGGGCAAGTGGTCACAAATCACTGATGGGGACGTTGGTTAAGAGAATATTTGCCTGCTCTTGTTCAAAGGGCAAAGTGGACGCAGGACGTACCGACATTGAGACCTAGTTGGACTGGTGAACAACTATTGGTATAGGGCACATTACCCCGGGCCGCAACTGATAACCTGACTGACCACATTGAGTCTCTAGGACTGCTCATTCAGGTCTTCAGTGCGACCTGAATGAGCAGTGATTGCGCTTCACGTGGTGAAGTGTTGTCCATCGGACAGCACTTCCCTGCCATTAATGACAATCTACACGAAGTATAGGTTGTCATTTCCGCCACGGGAAGCAGCACAAAGTCAACCGGGTCGGCAATAAAGTGAAAAATGGGTGGATAAAAATAAACTGCATGGCAAGGAAATAGCGAGACTTTTTTTTTTTTAAATAATTTTTCTTTGCGTTTATAGCATGTCAATGTAAGGCAGATTCGTTAAGCGTTTAAACTTTTGTGGTTGTTAATAATTTTTCTTTGCGTTTATAGCATGTCAGTGTAAGGCAGATTCGTTAAGCGTTTAAACTTTTGTGGTTGTTTTTATTTGGAAAAACTAGTTACAGACCCGTTTCAGTTCATTGCCGACGCGGCCAAGTCCGGCTATGACACGCTTATAATTATTAGCCGGTCATGTGGACCGTTAACGCAAATTCAATGGATCTGTTTGCATTATGAAATCGCGGTATGAATGACCAACCCTCCATGAAGTACGCGAAAAGGATCCACATAACCATGCAAGCTATACCACGAACAGCTAAAGTAAATATAATAATTAACAGAGTGGACTTAGACCTTTTGGTTTGTATTTGCAATGAGTTTTGATGTTACAGACACTAAAACGTCCCTCGGAGTTCTTATATACCTTTCATAACAATCTGAGGACCAGCGTCCAAGAGTCTTTATTAGCCAAGTAGGGAGTCCTGCTGAACCAGCTGCTGTAGCTGCTCCAATTCTGAAGCTATGTGAAGCATACAGGGTTTCGTCTAGTCCTTGCTGCTGAAGTAAACTGCGTAAATGTGAAGTTAGTGTTGCACGGGTGAGTGGAGCTCCAGATTCAAACTGAAAAAGAGGTCGACTTTCGGGGATGGAAGGTGTTTGGAGTAAATAATTCTTCATTGCTCGTACAGGGCAGAATTCATTAAGCGATGATCCAATTGTTAAACGGCATCCACGGCGAAATGGGTCAGTTTTTGAGCGTTTGATGATGACGTCAAAGTGTTCTGCCTTCAAAATGTTCGGGTAGAAAATAATGCCAGTTCTTGAAAGGTGGTATTCAGGATCAAACGGGGAATTACAAGTAAACTCGCTGCACCGCAGAAAGCCGAAAAAGGCTAAAGTAAAGGCAGCCCAGAGCATCACATTGTCTATAGAATCTGTAAACTGGGGACGTAGTGCACGATGAAGACATGCGAGTTCTTTAAAAGTGATGGGCCGACGATCTCTCGTTTTTTCACCCTTCAGGCATTTCAGACCTTTCAGACATTTTTCTAATAGTTGCATGGTCCCCATATTGAATGGCACTTGGAAAATGACGTGCAGATAAGACACGCTGGCTAGATACGTTTTGACAGTTGCATATGAAACTGATTGGGATAAATGTCCCACAAAGTAAAGTAAAGTAATTTCAGTCGCAGGCAGCAGAGGTGAACAAGGTGTCACGATCCCTTTTTCGAGACAAAAAGAAATAAACCGTTTAATACCGGCTGCGTATGTTTGTTTTGTTGAGGTCGCCCAAGATTGTTGAATTAGTTCATACACACGGTCTCTTAGGTTTGAATCATTGATGACGGGATGACGCAAGGCAGAGGAGAGGCCAACGGCGCTAATTGCTTGAAGCGGTCCATCTGAAAACGAGAGAGCGAGTCAGCAATGCCATTATCGATTCCGCGCACATGTTTAGCGGTAAACGTAAAATTATTTGTTAGCGTACAAAGGACAATTGGTCGCAGTAAATCCATTATCTTCGGACTTTTAGAGGTTTTTTGATTAAGAACTTGAACGATGGACTCGTTGTCACAGAAAAACACAATGCGTTTAGATGTCCACTGGGATCCCCAGAGACAGCAGGCAAGATAAATTGGATAAAGTTCTTGCCATGCGATCGAAATACCGGTTTTTTGGTTGATATTTTGTTCCGGCAGCCAAAGGCCTTGGAACCATTGCCCTGCTAAATAACCACCGAAACCTATGGAACCAGCTGCGTCGGTATACAGTTGAAGTGTTGGCGATGGCGTCTGTTCGGACTCAAGAAAAAGACTAATACCGTTCCAATGTTTTAGAAAAAGTTCCCACATAGCTAAGTCTTTATAAAACCCTGAGTTTAATCGAACAAAATGGTAAGGCTGTTTTACCCCACATGTTAAAGCGATCATGCGACGAAGAAACGTACGTCCCGGGGCAATCACACGACATGCAAACTGGAGAACGCCAATTAGAGATTGAAGTTCCTTTAACTTACACGATGAACGTTTTTGCCAATTCTCAAGCAAAGACCTAGCTTGACCAAGTTTATCAGGGGGAAGATAAGCTATCATGCGGACAGAGTCTAAAGAAATCCCGAGAAACTCCAATACTTGATTAGGGGCATACGTTTTTCCAGGGGCAATTGGAACATCTAACTCGGTAAACAGGCACAACAATTTACATAAGGAAGTTAAACATGCCGAACGTGGTGCGGGTTCGGCTATAAAGAAATCGTCCAAAATATGGAGAACGTTTGAAACTCCTAGTTTGTGTATAAGAATCCATTCGAGGGCATCGGAAAGCATGTTGAAAATGAAAGGGGCACTTCGAAGACCAAAAGGAAGTACACGATCGAAAAAATACAAATCACGCCATTTGATGCCGAGAAGTTCCCAGTCGTCAGGATGTACTGGTATGTTACGAAAGGCGGATTTAACATCGGTTTTGGCCATGAAACATTTTGGACCGAGCTTTAGAAGGATTCTTATAGCATCATCTAGGCGTACATATTGTAGCGAATATTCCTCGGACGAAATGTTCGCATTGACGCTGGCGTTGGAAGTTTTTGGATACG
Organism: Paramuricea clavata; assembly: GCA_902702795.2. NCBI lineage: Eukaryota > Metazoa > Cnidaria > Anthozoa > Malacalcyonacea > Plexauridae > Paramuricea > Paramuricea clavata. Next base: position 106,254 of record CACRXK020000028.1, read on the forward strand.
AGACCCAAAGGGTAAATTTGAAAATTTTGAAATGGGGGTGAAGTGAAAGGCCCAATAGTGTGACCTTGTTTGACTTCGTCGAGTAAATTACTATCAAGTGGAAAATTGTTCTCCATTTGGACGAATTCTTTTTAGGAACGAGACCCAAAGGGTAAATTTGAAAATTTTGAAATGGGGGTGAAGTGAAAGGCCCAATAGTGTGACCTTGTTTGACTTCGTCGAGTAAATTACTATCAACGGTTTCCGGCAAGAGGTAAGCGGTTTTTAGATTTTTTGAAAAATAAGGCTGACGAGGCCCGTGATAACCAATTTTAAACCCGTCCCTCAAGCCCGAACAGAGGCCGAAGACAAATTCACGATCTGGGTGGTCAGTTAACAGAGATTCAAGTAAATTAACATTAATTGGTGTAACTGGTTTTAATTTGTCAACAAAAGCTTTACTTGTGTTTTCTGCGACGCGAAGTGTCATCAACTCTTTTAGCGCTGGTGTCATCGTGAGTGTAGGCGCCATGCTGTTCACCACAGTCTGGTCGATTGCAGCGGTGTTCGAACGGATCGACACGGAGAGGTAATACATGGGACACCTCCGTTGAAATTCCGGCAAAACTTTCTTTGGTTGGAAAACCTGCTTGGCCGGCTACCACGGAAAGGTAATACATGGGACACCTCCGTTGAAATTCCGGCAAAACTTTCTTTGGTTGGAAAACCTGCTTGGCCGGCTACCTTCAAACCTTGAGGAAAGAGGGCAGATATCAGACATGTGATCAGCGCCGCCGCATACAAAACACATTTGACGCGCGAGACCCGTGAACTTATCTAGCCAAAGCTGGAGATGGCGTTCACCCCAATTAAGCGCTGGATTTTTGGCAGCTGTCGAAAATCAATATCGTAAGCGTACCATGCGAGGCCTTTAAACTTTTGCGAAGCTTCGCGGATTATGCGCTGGAGCTTTCGAAAATCAATATCGTAAGCGTACCATGCGAGGCCTTTAAACTTTTGCGAAGCTTCGCGGATTATGCGCTGGTAGGCAAACAGCTGCGCGGCCTTATGTGGAAATTTAGCGACAACCACGGACGCGTAAATACCAAAAGCAGTAAGCCACTTATCTATGTTGTCGACTTTAGCGCGCTTTCCGAAATTTGAGAAAGGAATTGGGATCGTGAAACCCTGGTCGCCCTCTACTGAAAGGCGAATAGGGGCAAAACTAGGACGGTCTGAATTACCCGGGAGAAGCAAAGAAAAATCGACAAACTCACCCTTTAGAATTTGCTCTTCAAGCCTTTTTGGTAAACTTGGGCTGACGTCTAATGGCGAAGAAGATGTCGACGGCTGCGACGAAAGGAGGCTGGCAACTTGTTTTACCGAGGTCCAGAGGCGGCGTTGGAGCGTTTTGCGCGGGAAAACTTGGCAGCGACGGTGGTTGAGGTGGCATAGTTGGCGGCGACCGATGGATTACCGAGGTCCAGAGGCGGCGTTGGAGCGTTTTGCGCGGGAAAACTTGGCAGCGACGGTGGTTGAGGTGGCATAGTTGGCGGCGACCCGTTTTGTTGGGCCAAAACGTCGCGGAGAAGAGGAACAAGGTTCGACGCAAGCGAGCGGAGAGATTCAGATGAGTATTCCGGTGTTGAGCCGGGTCTCGGATCGGCACTCGATGCAGCTGGGACTTCTGCTCCATCGTGATCGGCGAGGCGACGAAGAAGAGTATCACGCGAACCAGAAAGCGCGAGATTTCGTTGCGCCAGGAGGAGATGGAGAACCTCCGTTGATAAGTCGGCGTAGTTCACCCCAGCAGTACTCGACGGCGTCGTTGAACTTTCACCAACATCTGCAGCCGGCGTTTGCTCGATGCCACGCTGCGGACGGCCACGAGTTGAGCCTCGAGTTGGTCCTGAACGACGCTTGCCTTTTTCTTTAGGCATTGTAAGTCAACAATATTTAATTTTTTATTTTTTTTCCAAATTTTCACTTCTTTGCCAAGGTTTTTATCCCTTGAATTATAAACTAAAAATTTTGCCAGAGATGTTAACGCACTGGCTAAAGTCTTGAGAATGAACAAAGCACGTCGAAACTGCGATCAAAAGTCCTTGCGCAAAAAGGGGGGCATTGTATGTATGCACGTGAAGGAAAACCTTCAGGATAACTTCTGATTGGTTAATCTCAAGTTTGCATCAGTTGTTCACGTGCTCTTCCGATCTAGCCAAAGTTCGATTTTTATCTGATATTTTGTAATATTAACAGGACTAGAAAACGGTTCCCTTGTTCTGCCAAGGTACTTGGACCTTGTACGCGTACCTTGCACGGATTGATTTTGTGGCGCAGATGTGTTGGCAGACAGAAAACACCCTCGGGCAAATGGAGTCTTCTAGAACATATTACTCCATTAACCGCAATTTATAGCTTTGCTTAAATTGATTATTTATTGAAGACATAGATTTCACTTGGTTCAGAATCATTTCTTTCATTGCTGAGGTTTGTGGTGCATGGTACTGTGCAAAAATTCGTCGCTCTGGAATGGGGTCTGAACCAGGTGGGTGGTATTGTGCTTTGCTAATAATACTTTCAAACAACTTATATGCAAACCCACACCATTTTAGTGGTAAATATATAATGGTTAAAGGATATTTCACATTTATTTCCTTTAACCTTTCAGCAATTGGCCTGAGTATATGTTCATAAGATGTCACCTCATCACTTTCTCGTAGGACTTTACTGTAAAAATGTTACTTCTGTTTGGACTAGCAATTACTTCAATGGGGTTTCTCATGATAAGAGAATCCTTAATTTTTACCCTGTCTATGCCATTTGCAGTAGCAGTAAAGGCAATCATTACAGCATTTCCAAAAAAGGCACCCAGCATTCGTAGTTGAGAATAATCCGTTCTGAATTCATTGCCCCTTAAAATTAAAAAAACAGGAATAATATTGATTGACAAACCTTTCATATTAATATTTTGAATGTTGGAGAGTATTTCAATTTGAAGTAATGGAAATACTGTTAATTTGGTTATTTATGTAAACAGTGATAATTAATAAACCTTGAGTAAAAGTGATCACAATTTGTACAGTCGACAAGTTCCTAATATAATAACAAAATACAGGCTGGCTTGCCTGATACTTCAAAAAACACATGTTGTGGAAAGAATTTTAATACACAGACCAAGTGAGATAGTGTGGCTACTGCTTCTAGATCAGTGGGCTAAGACAATCAGTAAATTATTAAGTTGGCAAAGCCTAAATTGCTGAAGGTAGGTTTTACACATATTATTGTCACAAAACATTAGATAACAATCATAACAGGAGATGCATACAAATTCTGTATGTAACTGAACACCTATATTTGCAATACAATACATACCATTCTAATATACATCGCTCTGAAACAGTGCGACTCCTTGTTTAGTACACAAACAAGTTTCTGGATGTGTTAATACATATTCATAATCTGCATTTTTTAAACATAACTCGTCTGCATAATACATTGGCCAAATCAAGGTTTAATTGTTCTCCACAGGAAACGTTATCATTTCCTTTCACGCTCAAGACAACCGCTCTAGCACGAACAGCGTTTATCCTTTGCAGTTGATCTTGTATAAGGGAGTTTAATGGGAAAATAACAATGACGGGATCTTTTCCTCAAATGCCTGCTCTCCTTTTCTTTTCGGGCCAGCAACAAAGGAAGCAGATGGAATATTACAGACTTTCCATAGCCGGTTGGCAAAACAGCCAAAAGATCTTTTCCAATATATGCTGCCTCCAAACACATAACTTGTTTCAGCTTTAATACAACTGACACATATTCGCTGTTAACTACTGCAAAGTGTAAACAAAGCAAGAACTCAAAACATTTAAAATTTGAAGACTCAATGTGTTTTGATCAGTCTGCTCAAGGTTTTACAAACTAGACGACAAGATCAAATTACATACATTGAAAGGTACCACCCCAGGGGACATATTTGTGGCTCCCTAAATCTGGGAGCCACGTGACCAGCATTCACCAGGGTCTCTCCTCATAGGTCTCTATCATTTCTGGACTGTGTTCCTGGAGAGCTTTCTTGAACGCACCACATTGGACACAGAGATTTTCAGGTAGATGTGGCAAAAATATTGTGTCAAACCTCATCACCTTGTTTGTATGCCTTGCCACTGTATATATCCTGCAAAGAGCTGCAGATGTGTATATGCCACATTCGATAGCACAGGTGTCGATGCCACTACCATCGATTGTTTTACCAAGGGCATGTAGTACAGCAAACACAATGTGAAGAATGCCTGCTCGAAGGTCCAGTTAGTGTTACCCACTGTCTGCTGAATCCGGAGGGCACGGTTGTAAAGGTCTAGGTCAAGTGTTATCAGAGTTTTTCTCTCACCAACCACATAAGCAGATATTCCCTGTGTCAATATCAGTATGGTGTGCAGGGTTGTACAATCTGGGAGAGGTCTTGATAAGTGGAGAAATTACTTCTGAATTGGTCACGACACGTTTTGGAGAGTTGTGTGATAGCAGCAGAGATTTAGTAGCAGCCCAAGTTGGCATAACTTCTTCCTTTGCTAATTTCTTTCTCTTATGGATTAGCTCATTCACAGAGAGAATGGAGTCACTTAAATTTCTTGCTGTTGCTCTATCGACTTCACCTTCTTGATCTTTAATTATCTCAGGTTCCTCATCATTCTTGTGTTAATAAATATTTGAATTTACACTTGGGGATTATAAAGAAATTTGCTAGAGGATTGCCTATAACATCAAAAACACATGCTACAGTAGACCAAACACAGAAACTAATTGAAAAACTTGATTTCTTGAAAGAATCTTTGAATCAAACATACCTAGATATGGCAATCAGATCACAAGTACCTATTTTAAAGTTCAGTTGACTTGTCTGGATTTGGTGTCTGCCAGGTTGCCCAAGTTATCAAGCATGCCTCAAAACTGATCTCATTGCCTACCATCTACCAATATGTGGATATCTGACATTCAGATAAACTTAATTTTTGGAGACATTAAATATGACTTTGAAAAAGAGGAGCCGAAAATGAGGACCGAAATGAAACATTTAACCCATATTTGTTTATAACATAGAACAATATAAAGATGAATATAAAAAAGTACAAAGAATGTGAAAGCAAGCTGTATCACGCCACTAATCACGTGATACCACTAACCAATAACAAAACAGGCATGCGAATACTAATGAACTATAGTAAGTCATTATAACTTCAGTTCCAGACACTCCCACTTAATGATTACACTATAAAAGTTAATTAGATCGTTTTTTTATTGTCAATCGATCTCAATAGCACCTAACTTGTTTCTGAACTTTTCAAAACTAATCTTAGATACACCTTTGGTCATAATGTCAGTGAGCATGTCCTCAGTTGGACAATACTTGACAGATACTGTATTTAGGATGACCTGTTCTCTTACATAGTGATATGATATATCTGTGTTTTGTGCGATTATGGAACTTAGGGTTCATTGACAGTTCAATTGCACCCTGGCCTGACCACATTGTTTCATCTGAATGTCAGAAAGCAATCTCCTTAACCATACTGCTTCTTGACAGGCTATGCTAACTGCAATATACTCAGCCTTAATAGTAGATCTTGATAAACAAGCTTGTCGCTTACTACACCAACTTACAGTGTTACCTTGAATCTGGAAAACATATCCGGTAGTTGAACGTTGTGTACTTGCATCACCTTCCCAATCGGCATCGGAATAACCTGTTAATGTAGGATTACCACTATCTGCAGAAAACATTAAACCATACTTGAGTCCCCTTGAATATAGCGCCAAACTCTTTTCACTCCTTGCCAGTGTTCTCTCCCTGGTTTTGACACAAACTTTGACAAAACTCCCACAGCAGCAGCTAAATCTGGACGACTCACAGTAGCAGCCTATGTCAAACATCCAATCACCATTTGATATGCTTGAGTGTTGACAGAATTGTCATTCTCAGATAATGGTACAAACTTTCTTCCTTGTTCTAGTGGTGTCGAAACTGGTTTACAGTTCTCCATTTCAAATCGTTTGAGAACTCCTTCAAGGTACTTTGCCTGACTGATTGAAAGTGTTCGTAATCTACGATTCCGCTTTATAGCCATGCCGAGAATATAACGCAATTCTCCAAGGTCTTCAACATGAAATCTCTTTCCAATTGCTGATTTTTCTCTCTCCAACATGTCAACATTGTTCGAGAAGAAAAGCATATCATCCACATAAATTGCAATTATAACAAAATCAACCTTGCCATTCTCAGATACAATAGTCTTAATATAGATACACGGATCAGCAGTGGTCTTCTTGTAACCATTAGTGTGTAAGTAACCATCAATCGAGTTGTTCCAACATCTTGCAGCTTGCTTCAGCCCATACATACATGATCTGGACAATCCTCGTCAACAAAACAATCCGGCTGCTTTAAGTAAATTTCTTCCTCCAGTTCTCCTTGCAAGAAAGCAGTCTTTACATCCATTTGATGTATGTCCCAATTACAAATGTTTGCAACAGCAAGCAATGTTCTAATAGAGTTGTATGGAGCAACAGGAGCAACAACCTCCTCATAATCAATTCCTCATGATTGAGCATATCCTTGTGCCACTAATCTTCCTTTAAATCGTTCAACAGATCCATCAGCATTTCGCTTCACCTTGTACACCCACTTACTTCCAATCACATTCTTATTCTCGGGTGGTGGAACTAACTCCCAAGTGTTATTTGCCAAAAGAGAGTTATATTCTGATTGCATTGCATTCTTCCATTCATTTGAATATTCTCCATTAAAAGCTTCGTGAACATTAGATGGTTCATTGATATCAGCAGTTAAATTACTTGTAACATGGCACTCTTCATCAAATCTTGTCAGGGGGTTTTCGTACCCTTATCTCTCCAACTTGTCTAAATTCGTTCATATATCTCTCCTCGTAATTACCTCCCACTTGATTGTTATCATTCATATGTCTCATTATCATTATGGTTCTATTACTATTATGGTTCTATTATTAGCACCTGCATACTTGTATATTGTTGCCATTAAACACATTTAAGAAACCCCATAAAAGTATAGAAAAAATTCGTAATTTAAGAGATAACATCGGCAATTTGGTGCCTTCACTTCATCATGCTGTGGATATCCTGTCTATACATGGTCTTCTGTACCCACAGATTTCACCAAGCAGACTCATAGATATCTTATATACACTAGATAGCGCATCTTATTTAGTAAAATTGAAGCCAAGAAAATTCCAGCGGTTACCCCCATTTGAATAGATGGCGGCCATGTTGGTCGTTCCCATTTGCTAATAAACGCTTTAAAACAACAACAACTTTCATCATTTGAATAATTTAAAAACGTATTTGGAATAGGGTTAACTTAATGTTTAAATTCCCTGTTTAAGAAATAGAAAACATACGAATCTCCTCATTTCATGGGAACGACCTGAGACTTTCATCATTTGAATAATTTAAAAACGTATTTGGAATAGGGTTAACTTAATGTTTAAATTCCCTGTTTAAGAAATAGAAAACATACGAATCTCCTCATTTCATGGGAACGACCTGAGACTGCAATCACAGCTTCAATTTTTGAATTGCAGAATAATTAGATGCACTATCTAGTGTATATAAGATATCTATGAGCAGACTATTGTATTAATGTGATGTAAATAATACTAATAATACAATTATTAATATTTTTATCAATTATTAATTATTTATGCAATTTATAGGCACAATGAACCACAGAATACCAAACGATGATGATGGAGATGAACAAAAGCAGGCTGAGCACACCATGGCCACAGAAATAAATGATAATGAAAGACGAGGTTGTAAGGTGATCCTTTTGAGACCTGGACCACTCATCTTCCTTAGTCATCTTCTTTCTCAAAATCCAAATTAAGAAGAATTAAAAGTGGTGCTGCTGCAGGAAAATTACTACTGTAAAAGCTTTCAAACCTTGGACTTGGGCGGCAAAACAATTCAGTCATATGTAATGGTTATAAACTATATTTAAGGAGCCTTCCTACAGTTATTAGAAGAATTTTAAGTTGATTTAGTCAAGACATCATTCTTGTGTGGTGTGTGGAAAATTTGTGGGGTTTTCGTATCTGCTAAGCAGATATATGTGCTATTGGAAACGCGCCGTGACTGTAACATATGTTAGCACATGGCCATTCAGCGATGGGCTTATATAATTTAAGCCAATCAGCGATCAGTTTACATCAATTGTTTACGTCATGCCCGCATCTAACCTACGAACGGGCATCGTTTGGCCTTGTGTTATTCTTTGCCATTTTCACATTTTGGCTTCAAAAATATCTTAATATTGTATTGCATGTTTTCACATGCCATTCTACTTGTGATATTATTCCAAAGTTATCTATTCGACATGGAAACTTATCCTTACATGGTAAGTAGTCAAATACCACATATTTTATTATATATTTATACAGTAAAACAATCATTGTGTAATATTTTAAACAGTCAAAACATAGCAGGCAATATCATAGTAAACTAACATTCTCAGGAGATATTGAATTAAATCCTGGTCCTGTATTTCTGTAACCCTGTTCAAAACAACAGTCCAACTAAGCTGTCATCAAATGTAGTATTAATAGAGCAAAATAGCAAATTAAACAAAAAATTTACAAACATTTTCAAATGCTAATAACAGAATCCCCACTCTCCCTCCTTATTTATACATTGTCATTTGACATAAATGTTTTTGTTTAGAGATTGATAGAAGAATGATGAATGAATGCACTGGATATTGGCTGGATAATTTTGTCAGAACAAATACAATGACCACTTGCAAGACAATAATCTTACCTAAATTCATTAGTTTGGGAATAACTTAACAGCTACAATCATATATTATATGGATGGATCAGATCAATGGCACATGATATGTACGAAACTAAACTTGTGATAGCTTTTACTCAAACCGATATTCTCCCACAACACAAAGTGTGGTTATTCTGTGGTTAACCGAACAGTGTGCTATACTGCTATATTATTAAGTTAAACCCATTGAGCGCCAGCACTCTCCCCTTGACAAGTAAAATCGTCTGGTGTTAGACAGAGTAAATGGCATTAGACAGAGTAAAATAATAAAGTAGGGCATGATGCGCAAGCCTGAAAATAAGCGACCGGTCATGGACATTGTCCGGTACGAAAAGGGGTACTGTCCGACACAACTGCTTTTTTGCCGGACATTTTGTCCGGCAGCATATCAATACTAATAGAAATAAAACTGTTTGCTACTGTATTAAAAAAGTACCTTATCGAACCCAATATCTTCGCTTGTATCTCTTTTATATGTATTTATTTTAATTCTCCCGTTTAAAAATGTATTTGAATAGTTTGAAGCCGAATGTATGGCACTAATTTTTCGCTTATTTTGACAATAATAACTGCCTGCTATTTTGTGCGCCCGCATTACTTGTGTACGTTATCTGATGTACTTCGTGTAGATTTGAATTAAATGTATAACAACCACATGGAATGTTTTAAAGAAAAATGGCGTCTCGAATCACTGACTTTTTTGCGAGAAAAAATGCAAATTCTACAACATCTAATACTGCCATACCTGTACTTCCGGATGTAAATGACCGGGAAATGCCAAATCCGGATTCAAGCATGAAGAAACGTGTCTTGAAACTAGCGACAGTTAAGAGGTGGATTAACGAAGATCTAGCCAAAGATAATGGTAGTATTTGGATGCATTACGAAGCTAACAAGCAGGAACATGTTGAAAATCTATACTGCAAAATTTGTCAAAAGTATAAGGAGCAAATATGTACCATGAAAGATTTCTCATATGCCTGGATAAATGGGTTAAAAAACTTGAAGTTATCGAATGCAAAAGATCATGCAAATTCGAAGTGTCACATTCGGGCATTCCGATTACACGCAAATGAGGTTAGGGCTTGCACTGGAGAATCATTACAGTTGCCAGAAAAACTAATTCCCGGACTGAAACAACCAACTGTTATCGAAGGATTTGTTCAAATGTCAGATATAATGAAAGAACAGATAAAAAAGAAATTTGAGCTTGCCTATTTCGTGGCGAAAAAGGAACTTCCTTTTACTATGTATGAAGATCTAGTTACCTTAGAGAAACACCATGGTGTTGACATTGGCAATGCATACGTAAATCGCATTGAATATGCTGATTTTATTGATTACCATGGAGAATACCTGTCAAAAACACTGACAAACGATCTGAAAGAAGCAAAGTTTTACAGTGTTCTAACAGATGGAACAACAGACTGCAGTGTTACAGAGAAGGAGCTTGTCTATGTACTGTATTTTAATCCAAAACAAACTGGGGAAAACATTGGGGTTAAGCTGGCATTTCTTTGTTTGAAAGATGTCAAGAAAGCTGATGCACCTGGCATTAAGTCTGTAATTGAATCAAGCTTTGCTTCTTTGGGTATCACTAATAATGAACTTTATTCCAAACTTGTTGGGTTTGGTGCAGATGGAGCTTCGGTGAACAGTGGTGACAAAAATGGCGTAAAAGCCTTGCTACAGGAAAAATCGCCATGGTTAATCTTCCAGTGGTGTGTGGCTCACAGATTAGAGCTGGCCTTGAAGGATGCACTCCAGCCAACCTTTTTCAAGCAAGTTGATCAGATGCTCACAAGGCTGCATTCATTCTATAGCAAGTCTCCTAAGAAGCTACATGAGCTTAAATCACTTCATGAACTATTGAAAAATACATTTGACTTTGTTGAAGGTTCATTAAAGCCAAAACGAGCAAGTGGAACACGCTGGATTTCATTCAAGCTGGCACCCTTAAGATTAGTCCTTGATAAGTTTGGAATTTATCTAATGCATTTGGAAAATCTGGCTGAACAAGAAGGAAATGCTGAAATTGTTGGGTACTTGAGAAGGTGGAAAACCAGTCAAATGCTGCTGCATATAGCATTCTTTATTGATGTGTTAACTCCTGCTGCAGAGTTATCAAAGATTTACCAGGAAGAAGATATAGATATTGTGAGTGCTACCAGTGCTTTAAACAGAACCAAGCACAAACTTGAACTCTACAGCAACCTGAGATTACAAGATCTTCCTGCCACAAAGTATTTGCTGAGCAAAGTAGACAAACAAGGTGGTACTCACACATACCAAGGCATTGAATTTAGTTCTATTCAATTTGAAAGAGAGTTGGAATTGCTAAAAGCAAAGAAAAACATAATTACTGAAGCTGTGTGTGCTTGTATTTCTACTCGACTGGATGATTCTGGGAGTCCTACCTTACAGGACATTGCTGTTGTGCTAAATATTGAATCATGGATGGCAAGAGCTTCCCTGCCTCAGGAAGATGAATCAGATGATGGAAACGACTCAAACAAAGACAATTCTTCTCACAAGTTTAATGAAGGGTCATTTGATGTCGAAATCATCAGATTGTTTGAGCATTTTCAACCTGTCTTAGTAGTATAACAACTGAGGTTTCTAGACCACTAACTCTCCGCTTAGGACCCAAGAGAAAAATAGAACTTCCGGTCTAAATTTAATCCAAATTTTTCTAGACCACTAGATTTTTATCTTTATTAAAAAGTATTTATTTTTATTATATTAAAATTAATGGTTAGTACATTTAATTGGAATGTGAAACTGCTATTCTTGTTTTTTCATTTAACTTATCTCAGCTGAGACTCTAGTACGGTTACCCTACACTTTCCCAATACCGTCCAGCCTTCCTACTCCAAAGCCTCTTCAACATCTTTTATTCTCTCCTTGGGGGTACACAAGGCAGGGGGCCTTTGTTGTCCGGATACACTGTTGGCGTCATCCTTTTTACCCTGTGTTGTTACTCCAACATTAATATTATTGGATACAGAGAAATTTATATCACCAGACTTCCCAGTTCTACTAGACCTCTTACGACAGCCACATATTTTACCAATACATGAGAAACATGACCGCCACTTTGACATGATACCTTATAGTACAACAAATGTTAAGCACCCGACCCTGAATATCGAAGTGACCAGCAAAAGGACATGTCCATACTAGAACCTATTGGCATTGAGTGTTCAGGTTTAACTATAATACACCAAGCCAGCGTATTATCTACCAGTTCGACCTGACTTCCTAGATAGAACATACTATTACCCTTAAAAACGTAGCAAGCTGTACTTCCACCTGTAGTTGTGTAAGTTCCATTAAACCAAGTATGTGACAGTCTTCTTAAGTCTATTGTTCTCAGAGCGATTTCCTTCTTAACCTGTGTATATTTTCCATTAGATTGTTTTTCCCATACAGTAGCCCACAGGATTAGAGCTAGTGGTATATTTTGAATGGTTGAAAAACTAGGAAAATCTGATTTAATAGTAATTGACTCAAGGTTGAGGTCTGTCATATTATTAATAGTATCTGTTCTCCATGAAGGTGGAATCTGATCGTGACAGTAAGCATAGTACCTTGTTGCTGCAACTGATACGCCACGATAACCCCAGATCCACTCTGCGTGAATGTGATGGTTTATTCTTACGTATCTCTTATCGGCCACTGCTTGTACAAGACCTGAGGAAGGTTTTAGGAAATTCTTTTCTACCCATTGCTTGTTAACTGCATCCTTATCATTTACCGGATCCCTTAGATCAAGAATACCACTTGAATCTCCCATATCCAAATCACCCTTTACCAGTCCACCTCTACTACTCATGAACTCATCAGTTGCCCATTTTTTATTAACAGCAGAACCGTCAGTCGTTGGGTTACCTACCCTTGTTAACTCATAATCGTTAACGTCAAGATTACTTGCTAAAACACCACCGTCACGCTTTAGAAATTGTTTACACCAAGAGCTCATAGCTTTATAGGAAACTGCAGCGGAGTCCCCAACCGAGCCACTATCAAGACCCGTAATACTGTTACCACCCATGTCAATATTACCTGTCATACTAAAGCCACTACTACTAATTGAGCTTCCACTGACGTGATCAGTGACCCATTTTTTTGACACAGCTGAATTATCAGTAGTTGGAGCACCTAATTTTATTATTTCATTATTACCCATATCAAGGTCATCAGATAGGGTCAGTCCACTGTAAGTCTCACGCTTTCTTCTACCACCGCTAATTTTATCTTCCACCCACTTTTTTGAAACAGCTTCATTATCAATCCTGGGGTCAGGTAGTCCGAAAAGTCTGTATCCAGCCATTGATATATCAGCCAACATACGACCTCCAAGATTAACAAAATTATTATCAATGGCCCACTTTTTTGTTACAGCAGACTGATCGGTAGTTGGATCCTTAAGATTTACTATTTCATGTTCACCCATTTTAAGATTACCAGTCATTGTATTTAAACCGTTACGATGAACGTAATAAGCCAAGTTTTTTTCTAGAAAAGCTTTTCTTATAAGACCACTAGAAGAAGAGGCATCTTTACTTGTATGTGGAACTTCGTCAAAAAGAGCACTACCACGGATAAACTGATTATTACCACCAGACAGCTTAAGAAAGTTGCTAGCGCTTGAATTAAGCCATCCCTTGCTAACAGCAGACTTATTATCTGTTGGGTCAGCTAAGTTTTTAATTTCATGATTTTTCATGTCAATGTTTCCAGCCATTGTGAAACCATTACTACGAAACGAGCCTCCACCAACAATATTATTAACCCATAACTTAGAAACGGCAGATGTTTCATATGTAGGCTCACCTAGGCCTAAAATCTGATGTCCTTCCATATGGATACCACCAGTCATAAAACCACCTCCCTTCGTAAGGAAAGATTTTGAGTCTACCCAGTTTTTTGACACAGCAGACTTGTTGTCTGTTGGATCAGCTAAGTTTTTAATCTCGTGGTCCTTCATGTTAATATCACCAGCAATATCAAGTCCAGATACAGGTTTATTTAACATTCCAACTACCCAGTCCTTATTAACAGCAGACTTTCCAGTAGTGGGATCACCTAAAGTCTTTATCTCATTGGTTGACATATTAAGATCATTCGTAAGGATAAGACCAGGTAAACTTACACGACTACCTTCAACCCAACTCTTACTAGCAGCGTCACCTGGATTAGTAGGATTATCAAGATTAGTTATCTTATTACCTCCCATGTTAATATCCCCAGTCATTGTAAACCCTGCTGGTTGAATTGTAATGGCAGCCTGTTTAGTGATCTCATCATCCACCCACTTTTTTGCGACCGCAGATGTATCATCTGTTGGTGCACCTAAACCCTTCACCTCATTACCGTCCATCTCAATGTCACCCTTCATGGTAAATCCGTTTTTATCAAACACACTACCAGTTGTTGGGTCAATATTATTTACTCCTTTAATATATCCCTTATAGAGAGCCATTTTTATAACATACATAATGTTTTACAGAACTGTTCTCAATATAAGAAACATAGCGACAGACCCAATACCAAGTCCAGCAAGAGTACCATCATACGTACCAGTCGCGATGGGAACAACCTGAGGTGTAACACTTACTGGACGCTGAACTTTTACATTTTTACTAAGAGTATCAAGGTGGTGAACTGGTGTGCTATCTTGATGTAGTTTCTTTGAAGGATCAGCTTTTTTAACACCAACATAGTTTACTTTAGTATTTACACCAAATTTGACACTGGAGTCAGGTTTAAGTAGAATATTATTATAACCAGGAATGGGATCCTTTAAAATTACCAGGTTTGATGGAAATAGTATAATGTCAGGATTTATTGCTGTATTTACTATTACATTAGTATCTCTAATCGCTGTTCTCATATTAGCAATTCCAACTGAAATATCAGTTTGAACTACAACATCTTCTACAAGTTTGCGGAATCCTTTTTGGGACAGTAAAGATGAGGTTCCACGGTTTACTATAGCCCAGCGAGTATTAGCTTGAGCTCCAAGGGCGCAGTATACATAACACTGCAGACTTTCCTGTATAAGGGAAGTATCAACAAGGCCAGCACTTTTATTTGCATAATACCTCATATAGTCATCTAGGCTAGCAAGGGAGGACTTTTTTGTAAGCTCATCATAGCTAATCCCAACTATTCTTCCTGATGCATTTTTAGCATACCTAACATTTCTAACAGTCCTATGCTCATTTCTGAACCTCCTATACACAATTCCAATAGATGCTCTACTATCACTAAACTTATTAACCTCCCACTGACCCTTAACAGGAATGTTACCAGATATTACTTTCAGTCTACTGGAGTACTGCTGGAGTAGGTCAGGATTTTTAATAAACCTTCTAACCCATAAGTACACATGAAAGTTCATAATGGATGTGATAATAGGATTTACATCATCATGGGGGCTTGTATGATAAGTAGAGACCCCACATAGGTACGTAGAAATATAAGTTCCACATATTGCAGCATAATACGCTAACTCTCTATTAAACTTTGGTGTAACATTATCAGTACTAATAAAATCACTAATCTTAGGAAGGTTACTATAGAAAAACTCACTGTTACTAACATAAACCTTAAAGTTGGAGATAGGATTAGTTTTTGTAATAGGAGGATACTTTCCAATAACAGGATCACCTTCAGTAAAAGTTATCTCCTGAACTATACCACCACTGGACCACATTGAAGGCCACTTTCCCGTTACTTTTTGTTGGTTAGTTGTTGTTTTAGGTTGAACTTCCTTCATACTAGTGAGATAAGATGTGAATTCCTTATCCTTCTTGAAACCGTCATATCTAATATCATATGAAGATATACCATCTAAATCCACAAACCATGTAACAACTCCAATATCACCACTACTAGTAGTCCTTGCTTCAAACCTAAACCTATTCATGTCAGCGTAAGGATATTTTTTAATAAATCTAGCCCTCTCAGCATTCTCTGCATTTTTTCCAGCAACGGGATCAACATAGCTGTCATTATTATTTCCATACTTCTTTTCATAGTCCTGATACGAGCGATACGGTGACTTACCAACTTGACCTCCACCTAGTCTCATTCTTAATAACCTAACGTATGTTATTAAGATGAAGTTCACAATTTTACTCCAGAGCTCGCACACTATTGTATCACTACAAAACTCAGTTCTAACAAGCAATTATAAATCAGTCTTTGTGAAGAGAGTATCAGTTTTCTGGGAGTACTTCAACATAAGGGAACCAACAACTATTCTCAAAGTGAAAACAGATGATGGAGAATCTGATGTAATTGTTAACAAGGGTTACTACACATTTGACAGTATGAAGAAGTTACTTGAAAGACATGGTGTTAAGCTAACCTACTTTTCTGAAACTGCAGGATGTCAAATAGAAGCAGTAAAACAAGATATCACAATAGAAACACGATTACTGACTATGCTAGGTTTTAATAGATTTTTAAATCCTATGATCCTACTAAAAGGGAGGAGTTTGACAAGTGATAGTAAAGTTGACTTTAATAACGGTCTACGATGTGTAAATATACACTGCAATCTAGTAAGTAACAGTTTTAACGTTAACCCTTGGGGAAGACCCAGCGATGTAATAACAAGTGTTACAGTTCCAACTGACAGACCATTATTAGGCTCAGTAGTTAGTTACATTGATGTTGAAAGTAGGATTTCAGTTATCAAGGGTTCTTTCTCAGAACTTATATTCCACATGACAGATCAAGATGGGAAACCTATTGATATAGGTGAAGTATGAGTAGTTAGCTTACAGATACTGAGATGTACCTTGAGTAGTTAGCTTACGAGATATTATACTACAATCCTAAGACTGGATTCCAAACACCAGAGAAACTATATCTGAGAGCAGTATCAGACGGACTTAAAGTAACCAGAAACCAGGTCTGAGATGTACCTTGAGTAGTTAGCTTACGAGATATTTACTACAATCCTAAGACTGGATTCCAAACACCAGAGAAACTATATCTGAGAGCAGTATCAGACGGACTTAAAGTAACCAGAAACCAGGTCAAGAAGTGGATAAACGAGCAAGACACATACACTAGGTACAGACAAGTATTTAGGAAACATAAGTTCAGACAGACGTACGTCCAAACTTTAGGTGAACAGTTACAAATGGATTTAGTTGATATGACAAAATATGACGACAAAAACAAGGGATACCGATGGATTCTCACATCAATCGAAATACTAAGTAGGTACGCATTCACAGTACCAGTGTATAGGAAAAACACGACATCAATGAAGGACGCCGTCAGTAACATTTTAGAGCAATTTAATAATCGTTTTGGTAAATACCCAAAATTCGCCCAGTTTGATCAAGGCACAGAGTTTTACAACAAAGATGTAAAGTCATTGCTTAATAAACATAACATTGAGTTTTTCTCTACTTACTCAGACAAAAAGGCCGCAGTTGTGGAAAGATTTAACAGAACATTGAAAGCACTAATGTGGAAGTACTTTTACAGTGCCAGTACATATAAATGGTTGGACGTCCTTCAAGACTTAACTGATAATTACAATAGTTCAGTGAACAGATCAATTAAAACAACACCAGACAGTGTAAATGAGTCCAATTGGACTGAAGTATGGAAGACACTTTTTAGTCACAATTTAGGCAAGCTGTCAGAACCAAAGTTTGCTGTCGGAGAAAGTGTTAGAATTTCAAAGTACAAATCAGTGTTCACAAAAGGGTACGAAGCAAACTTCACAGAGGAGTTGTTCACTGTGACGGAAGTGTATCACGGCCATCCAAACACGTACGCAATAAAAGACAGTGCTGATGAACCAATAATTGGCAGATTCTATGAACAAGAACTGTATAGTGCTGAAGGAAGAGAACCTGATTTCAGAATAGAGAAAGTACTAAGAAGAAGAACATTGAAGGGGTAAAAAGATGGCTCTCATTAAGTGGTTAGGTTATGATGACAAATTTAACAGTTGGATACCAGCTGGAGACATCAAGTCCCTAACATAAGTTAAAGTATTATGGTGGACTTCAATGACTACAACGACATTGAGTTAGAGGAGACAGAAAAAACGTATCCTCAATATGACGACCTCAATTATGATGACCTAACGACAGCTTTTAGTAGGTTAGATACAAGGGTGAGGGGAGAGGCTATGTATGGTGATGACCCTATAGTAATAACCAATCTTAAAAGTGAACTGGACTATGTAAAGAATCTTATGGAGAGACATGCAATAGCAGAAACAACTTTCACCGAAGGAAATGACGATACAGTGAACATTTCAGGACCATCAGGAAGTACAACCGTCCCAGGGGTAGATTTTGTGGAAGACCCAAACAATGTACTTCCTGATGTGCTAGATGCATTCAACGAATCATTTGACGCTGACTGGGATGAAATAGAAGCCCGCCTAGAGAGACTAAATAAGATTTCAACAGCAAATAAAAAGAGAGATTTCGAAAACCAAGTAGAGCGTGTTCAAGCTGTCGCGAGAGTTATCAAGGGTAAGGAGGGACTAATACTAGACCCTAAGAATAAATACGTCAGGGAACTCATCAAGAGATCATCTGTAAGAACACTCAAGGATGGCACAGAGGTGTTGGTATTTAGAAGTGAACAAGGTATTGACAAAAGTGGCACACAAATAATGAAACGTGGTAAGACCGGTAAACCCGTGTACTCTAAGAACTCCATTGCATTAAGAGAATATAAGGACCTTCTAAAGAAAATAAAAGAGGTACCTATGAATCCCGACAACATAATTGGAAGTGATGAATCAATTTACAAGGATACCAGAGAAGAGCCGCAATTTGATGAAAGTAGTGAGGAATACGCTGACCGTAAGAACATAGAGTTAATAGATATAAGTGCACAACTAGGAGATCTTCCAGGGCTAACAATGCAGGAAAACAATGAACTGAGAGGTGTTCTTAACCCACCTGATGGATCAAGCATAGAAGGCAGAACAGGTCCCAATGGCGCGTTACAAATTCAGGCTGACTACTTTAATGAAGCTATTGGTGAAACCGTGGAACGCGCCACATCTGCGGAAGGTACAACTGAGTATAATTCCCTCCTAGAAAGAATTGACAGTTTGAAGGAAGCCAGGGATAGGACACTAGAGCAGAGAACTGTAGAGGAAGCAAGAGAGGCACAGTTGGAAGATATTTCTAGATTACGTAGATTTATAGACTGGGTAGGAAAGGAAAAAGTGGGACTTGTAGGGATAGCAGTGTCAACAGCTAGTTTAATTACAGCCTTATTAATCCATGCTAGGGGAGCCATTGTGAAGACAGCAAAGGCCACTGGTAAAGTAGCAAAAGCATTAGCAAATTTAGCAAAGAAAGCAGGACCAATTCTAGTTCCAATCCTGAACACCATTGCAACGGCGCTGTCGTGGGGAGCCAAAGGAATTGCTTGGTTAGCGTCACACTTATGGGTACTAGCTATAGCTGCAGCCTTAATGGTATACAACTATTACACAAAGTAAATTAACAATGGAGGAATACGATAACCGGAGAACGGAGGAGTTGAATGAAAAGTATCCGAACTACGAAGAAACTCCAGATAGCGAATTACCGTACCTTGATAATGATCTTAGGGAAAGTGAAACTCCTGAGGAGACCCAGGAAATTAATTACGTACAGGACCTTACGCGAGAGCAATTAGCTGAGAAATTCCCTGACCTATCTAATCTGTCATACGATGATCTAATGGATAGAGGAGACAGACTGTTAAATGAATTAATACTATCCGATTTGGATGAACACAGTTTCAAAGAAAAGTCGGAAGAACTGAGATACGTCAGAATGCTATCAAATGATTACCAAAGAGAGTCAAACTTAAATAAACTTCTCAACTTAAGAGACAAAGTGAAAAAGAGGGATCTCATTAAACGGGATGATCGTAGGAGACTGCAGAGGCTCAGGTTATGGGCAAGGGAGAATGCAGGCATCTTATCAGCTGTTCTAATTTCCTCATCAGCTGTAATCATAGGACTGGTAGCATCAACTAGAAACATAATGTGGAAAGTAGGTGACACAACAGAAAAGCTCGATAAGCGGATTAGTGAGTTGGTAAACAACCGAATAGAACTACCACCTATATTCCAGAAGATAGCCGGTGGAGTAGAGTTAGCAGCGGATAATATATGGATAATCATTGTTTGTGCAGCAGTAGTTTTACTATACAAATACAACTAAACATTACATATTGTATACAAGTATGAATACCACAGAAAGAGAACTCCAACCTGGCTTCAGGAGGAGCCGTATGACATCCGTAAAAGGTCCCAGAACTAGAAGTGTTGTAACATTTAATCCAACAACTATTAGCCCAGGTGAAGAGCTGTACATTAACATCCCTAAACTAAAGCCTGACTCTTGTTTAGTTCCAGGATCACTTGCACTATTATTTGACTTCAAAAATTCCAATACAAAAAGCCGATTTAATAATAACCTGGCTAAGTTGATAGCTAAACGTCTTCAGATTAAAGTAGCAGGTGAAACAGCTTATGACTGTTCAGGAGAGAGTTTGTACGAAATATACAAAGATCTATGGCTAACACTAGGTGACAGAAATAAGATGACAGAACAGGGCCTTGCAAGTGAGAATCTCAGGAAGTTAATATCAGGTGATGACTCGGGAGTAAAAGTAGGTGATGCTAGTAAAGTAGCAGATGCACTTCTCCACAGTGTGTACGGTTCCAAGCTGAGAAAACCAATTGATAAAATAATTGCAGACCATGGACTCTACACACCGTTCTTCATGAATAACAATCCTATGTACATCCTCACACTCCCACAATCAGATGAGATTATGACTGCTCAAGGAGGTGAAGCTAAGGGTAATTATAAACTTGATAATCTTGAGTTAGAATATGAGACCATTGAGAATGACACCCTTGCGAGTGAAGTATCAAGGATGTATTCAACAGGTCGCTCACTGTCATACAAACACGTAACTCTTATGCGTACAAGTAATTGGGACAAAGATCTTACCATTGTCAAAGAAAACATTAATATCCCCAGGAAGAGCATGTCAGCAATTGTCCTCCTATTTACCAGTAGAGTGAGGACTGACAGTGAAGAATATATTTACCCAAACATTGATAAAGTGAACCTGACCATTGAAGGTGTGCCCAATGCAGTTTTTTCCCAAGGACTTCATAAAAATAGGTTCTTCGAAGAGGCAAAAAGATTCTTCTGCCCTATGTGTGAAAAATCCATGGCTGACGCCCAATGCAGTTTTTTCCCAAGGACTTCATAAAAATAGGTTCTTCGAAGAGGCAAAAAGATTCTTCTGCCCTATGTGTGAAAAATCCATGGCTGACGAATTTATGTCCATCAGCAAGTTCTTCACCAATGGTTTCGCTCTAGTAATCGATCTTAGGTCAACACAAGATGATACCACTGGTGGAGGTAAGAAGATTGTTAACACACAGTCGGGAGTACTCCTGGAAATCAAAAAGAGAGCCACAACAGCTGACGTTCAATGCAACATTTTTATTGTATCAGATGCTCTCCTTAACTTTGCCAACAGAGATCTATCAAGTATTCAATACTAATGGTAAAGCATAGAGATGCAACCATTTAACATGCTCATAGTAGGAATGACTGGAAGCGGAAAGACTCAGTTCCTACTTAATATGTTAGAAACAGAGTACAATAGAGTTTTCGATTATATTGTTATTATATGTCCAACCATAGAGTGGAATATGACTTACATTAATTGGACTCATATTAGTGACCACAGAGTTATACAAATTCCATGCTCACAAGAAATGATCGATCTTGTTCTCAAGGCAGTGTCCACCATATTCCGCGGTACTCAGACTCTCATTATAGTGGACGATTGTGCGGCAAGTCAAGATGTAAAGAAAAGAGTCTCAGAACTGGTGCGCTTGGCATTCTCAGCAAGACATTACAACTTATCTGTCATTGTACTTACCCAACAATTGTCCTCAGTAGCAAAGCCCTTCAGGGAGAACATTTCCAGGTTAGTTACATTCTACAACCCTAGTCGCAGGGATATGAAGGTGATAACAGATGATTACCTAAGTGGCGTTCCTCAGGAGACAATTACAGAGATTACGAAGATATTAAAAGATGAGAAGTTCACCGCACTGGACGTACTACTTATTCACCCTTACACTTACACTGTTAAACTAAACACCGCGTAGAATATAGATGATGGGAACTGAATCTGATGAAGAAATATTTGAGGCTGTAAGAGAAGTAGAGGAGGCCGCAAAGGTGCCGCAGAAAAAAGCAAGAAAAACTAAGTCTACCGCAGATAAGTCGCAAACTGAACACAAAAGGGACAAACTTATAGAGCTATCGAGGGACGGTATAATAGAGAAGCCCGCAAGTTTTATAAGAAAGTCTAACAAGGATGTTGTAGATAGACTATACCATGAGTACGAAAGTCAGAGGATGTCATGTGCAAGTGACTTCTTATCAACGCTTATTATTTCAAAGTTTGCTTCTGTATTAGGAAGTTTCGGTGCAGTGGAATCTTCAGAAAAACTGTCAGAGGAACTACTTAGTGACAAGCTTCTGAAGGACGACGTATCATACCTAACCAGAACGATATCCCCCAACATCCCATTCATAGGCCTCATATCTGGTGGCTGTACAACAGCTAAACATGTTGTTGCCCATAAGTGGAATAAGAAGGAAGTGTCCGAGGAAGCTAAACATATGATATTACATACAGAAGAATGTCGAACTACGACTGGGACGGAACAAAATTCGGGTCAATTATTGACGAGTTGATTGAGAAAACTGACAGGAACAAGGAACAGCTAGACAAAATTCAGGCAACCCTGGATTCACTAGAGAGCGATCATAATGCCCTTAAAAACAAAATAGTAGGTCCACTACAATATGAATTTGAAGCTTTTAAAATTGACACAATAAAAACAGTTGTAAAGATATACAAGAATCTAAATGAAAAATAATTTTTTGTAATAGGAAGTATACAACTGTGGGAAGCAGCTGGGCGGGCTAGGGGAATGCTGCTCCATAAATTGGTGAATAAAATAGCCCAAAAAAGTTTTACACATATAGTATAGAGAAGATGGAGAAATTATTCAGGAACCAAAAGTTGAATGTTAGCGTAAGAATTGTTAAGAGTGATGAGGAGGTACTGTTTTACGCAAAAGATGTGGCGGAATCTCTAGGGTACTCAAACCCTCAAAAAGCTATCAGAGACAACGTTTGGAAGTCAAATAAGGCAACGGTGAGAGACTTCCAAAGGGTACCCAGCCAGTTCACCTTGGAAAAATGTCACCCACAAACAATTTTACTATATGAACCAGGATTATACCAATTAATTTTCAACTCGAGACTTCCAATAGCAGAGGCCTTTCAGGACTGGGTATTCACTGAGGTGCTTCCATCTATCCGTAAAACAGGCTCATACAAATTACCAGAATCTGAGCCGCTTTACTGTAATCAGATGAGGTTAATTAACGAAACGGACCTTCATTATGCTGTTGTAGAATATCTTAAAAAGTACCATCCAAAGGCTCTAATTTTACCGGGACTAGGAGAGTACCAGAATACATCACAAAAGAGATGTGACGCCTGGAAAAAAGGATATTTAGGTGGACAGCCTGATATCACAATAGTAACTCCAAGTAATGGTTTTAATGGATTCGCAATAGAACTTAAGACACCAAAGGGCACAGGCGAAGTCAGAAATAACCAGGTAGCTTGGATAAGTGAGTTAGGTAAAATTGGATTCCAAACATTAATATCTAATGATTACACAAGAATAGTGTTAGATATAGATGAGTACTTTAGGGTTGATAAGACAAAGAAACTCCTAAAGGAAATAAAGAATCTTAAGATAAAGTGTAAGACTCTGAAGGCTAGTCGATGTGAGAAAGTTGCAATTCAAAGAATTGGTTACACAGTAGGTAAGTACTAGAGTGCAAGTGCCTGGCGAGTACTGTCGGGTATTTTCTAAGCAGTTCCATCGTACTGCTAAGTAAATTTGAGACATCTCACAAGTAAATTTAAGTTATCTCACCAGTTATCTCACCAGTAGATTTAAGTTATCTTACCAGTTATCTTGCAAGCAAGTTTAAGTTATCTTGCAAGTAAAATTCAAGATATCTCATAAGATGAAACCCAGTTAAACCTAAGGTATCTTACAAGTAGAATGGAAGATAAACCTGAGCAAATTCAAGTACCAGTAACAAGCGAAAAGAAGAAGGACCCAAAGAGGGTAGCTGCAGGGAAACGACTAGCTGCAATCAGTAAAATAGCAAAGGAGAGGAAAAAGAAACTGGCTGAACCTAACGAGTCACCTAGTAATGACAGTATGATTACCTACATAGGAGTGGCCATTGCATTGATATCTCTTGTGCTAGCATATAAAACACATCAGAGGGAAACTAAGGAACTAAAACCTGAGTTCATCCCTAAAACTGTAGAAGTAACTAAGAAAGCTGATGAGTCCAAGTTAGATTCACTTGAATGATACATTAAACATGTTATATATTATAGCAAGATGAGTAAAGAATCAAAGATGACTATGGAAGTGTACAATGCAGTGTTACTTACAGCAGGAGCAGTTGGTATATCAATGGCATCAAAGAAACTACTGAAAGAACCATTAGGTACCCCAGAGAATGTAAAAGGAATGGCGAAGTTAGCTATTTCAGTTAGTCTTTCATCTCTACTGGTCTCTTACCTGAAAGAAAAGAAGTATCTACCAGATGATCCATTCAAAACCTAGGTAAGACTATACAATGGCGGGAGCAGTAGCAGGAGGACTCTTTAACGCATTTGCATTTGCGGGAGCAGGATACTTATTTAAGATGTTTGACAAGAATGGATACGCTGAGGAAGCTTATAGACATAACAAAGCAATGGAGAATCTTACAGCTGAAAGAGAGAAGTACCTTGAAGAGGTCACTGATAGGAGAAATAGGATTGCTCAGCTAAAGTCAGAACTATCTGAGGCAAATAGGGATATTAAGTCAACGAACCAGTCATTAGAACTCGTTAGAAGAATCAATGAGTTAACGCGTAAGCCTATGCCAAGTAAGCCGCAATTAAGTAATCACTACAAACCTAGCTCTGAGATGGAAGAATATATGGCACTATTTGGTTTAATCACAGGTGGGGTGGTTGGAGGGGCAGCTTATTTAATTCTATAGAAAATGCCACAAAAATTTTCACATATATAGTATAGGGAAATGGAATGGTTACAGATGGCAACACCTAAGGAGATAGCACATGTAGGTAAAACGGTAAATACACTGGAAGAGTTAGAAGCTGCTGTGACAAAGCATGCAGAGAGTAGAATAAAGATAAAACACACACATGATCCAGTATGTAGCGAATGTGGGAGTAAGTCTATTGTAATGATAGATGGAGCAGATACATGCACACAGTGTGGTACCAGTGACATGAATAACTTCTCATACTACGTTAGTTACAATCACAAGGACGACTATCTGAAAAAGAAGTCTTGCCATAATAGAGTCTGTTGGTTTGAGAGACACTTATTCGAACATGTTGCTTCTAGGGATAGGGACATCATAAGGGAGCAGTTCAGAAGCATCGTAAGATGTATACAAAGACTTAGACTGCAAAGGGGGCGCAGCATAGTTAGATACAAATTTTACCTACTGAGGATAGCCAGCATGAATGGTATCTCCCTGAAGAACCCTCCCGAGGATATTAAGACCCAAAGGATTGTGGACATCCTTGAGGATAGGTTGTATGGGAAAGTTTTTGTTGATCTTGGATGGAAACCTGAGAAGTGTGAATATTATAGTAACTGGAAAAGTAAAAACACTTAAAGAAATATTAATATAATAAATTAATTAATTAAACAATAAATTAAATCAAAAATAAAAACACTTAAAGATATACCGATATAATAAATTAATAAAATTAAAAATAAATTAAATTAAAAATAAATGCGAAATAAATTATTAATTAAATACCCGAATTTATTTTTACATATATAGTACACTTAAAGATATACCGATATAATAAATTAATAAAATTAAAAATAAATTAAATTAAAAATAAATTCGAAATAAATTATTAATTAAATACCCGAATTTATTTTTACATATATAGTATAGAGGAACTGACAGAAAAATATGGCGAGTTATTTTGATATGAACGAATTCAGCGTAGAATAGCTTATGGCTCTCAATAGTATCATAGATAGTGACAACGAGATCGATGAAAGAGTAGACAACATCATGGCCGACAAAAACTACAGTATTGCACCTGATGATAAGGGCAAAGATCCCTTTGAAGGAGAAAGACAATTCGTAGACGAAGTTGACCGTGATATGGAGGTAAAGAAACCTAGACGCCTTCCCTTGAACTATAAGGGAAGAAGAGGAATTATGCCCACATGGAAGTACTCTGAGAGGCAAAAGGCTAAGGCCTTACTTGTAGAGGAAGCATACCAAAATCTACTAGCAAGAGGCGTTCAGGGATTACCACCAACAATGGGAGGTAGATGGCGCACGGATGATCCTCAAGTAAATGAGGAAATCAAAAGGATTGAAAATGAAAGGAATCCTAAGATTAAGCATCCTAGAGGTAGACCACCAAAGGCAAAGGTTGATGCTGAAGTGAAGATTCCCAAAAAGAGAGGTAGACCACCAAAGGTAAAGTCTGATGCCGAAGTGAAGATTCCTAAGAAGAGAGGTAGACCAGCAAAGGCAAAGACTAATGTTAAGGTTAGAAAGCAAACTGTAGCCGAAAGATTCCTGAGCCAAAGGAAGGTAAAACTATCGGTACCAGCTGATAGTGTTATAACACCAACAGGTCCTGGTAAGTTCACAATTCACGTGGATCTTAATAAGAGACCCGTGAGGAAAGCTCCTGAGGTACCTAAGGGTGTAGCTCCATGGAGACCAATACCTAAGCCTAGAACAGTACTTCCTAAGGAAAGACCTGTACCGAAACCTAGAACTAAGCTTCCTAAGGAAAGACCAGTTCCTAAGCCTAGAACCATCAAAGTAGTGTCTCCTCCTAAGTTACGTAAGCCTGTAAGAGTGTCGAGGGAAGTCAAGGAGCAGCCTATAGTGGTTACACCAGAGGAACATGAAATCGATCCATTTGGAACAGACCTTGAAAAGCCATTCCACAGGAAAATCGAAACAGCCGCAAATGGAGCCGCCGTGACTTACTCGATAACTCCTCATTATATGGACCCCCTGAACCAGATGACTGCAAGTAGACAGGTAGTGAGAGGAATACTTGTGAACGAGTTGAAGAGAATGGGTGGGTTGAAGTACACAGAGACTCTGAAGGTGAGAATGTCAAAGGAAATTGGTGACAGGAAAACCAAGAAGGACTCAGTCTACTTCAAATCTAAGACTGGTACTGCAACTAACTTCGAGGATATTGAAAGTACTGCTGCTCAAAACCAACTAACAATATTGTCTAGAATTGAAACCTTCCAAAACTTAGGTTCAAATTGGATTATACTCAATATTGAGAGTCATTATGTAAACATTGCAATGTATAAACCATTAAGGGGTAGTTCATATATGAAACTTCCGCGGGACATTAGTAATCCAAAGTGTGGGCTCATCAATATGAAGAACAATGACAACCTGTGTTTTGTGTGGAGTCATGTAAGACATCTGAGACTTAAGGCTAGGAGAGCAACCACTATCACGCAAAAAGATAGGGAATTTATAACGAACCTGGACTATGACGGTATAGACTTCCCCGTGAAGATAAGTGACATCGATAAAATTGAGAGGAAAAATAGTATCAACATATCGGTGTTCGGTTATAGTGGTAAGAAACAGTTCTAGCCCATAAGGAACTCAAAGGCTAAACATGATGAGCATATGGAGCTTCTACTCCTGGGTGATAGTGAAGGTAACAACCATTACGTTCTCATAAAGGATGTAAACAGGATGCTTTTCAGTGTAAGTAAAAACACAAACAAGAAGCACTTCTGTCTACACTGTCTTCATAGTTGTGTGAGTGAAGAGGTACTGGAGAAGCATAAGGAAACATGTCTGGAGGTAAATGGAACTCAGGCCGTAAATCTTCCCAAGGAAGGTACAAAAATCAAGTTCAAAAACCACAGAAACTCAATGCCTGTGCCGTTTGTGATATACGCTGATTTTGAGTCAATACTAGTACCAGAGGAGAGAAAAGTGGAGTCAGAAAACCCTGAGGATAAAAGTAGTACAGATCTTTACCAGACACACAAGGCTTGTAGTTTTGGTTTGAAGACTGTCTGCCACTATGATGATAAGTACTCCGGTGAGTATAAGAGTTACGTTGGAGAGGATGCTGCATTGGTCTTCCTAAAGACTGTATTGAAAGAGTCCTTCAGATGTAGAGAGATGGTCAACAATATATTCAAGAAAAAGATGGTAATTACACCCAAACAGGAATTCGAATTTCAAGCTGCAAGAAACTGTTCAATATGTGGTAACGACCTTGGTGAGGATAGGGTAAGAGACCATGACCATGTAACAGGAATGTACCGTGGAGCTGCTCATAATATATGTAATCTGAAGTACAGAATTACATGGAAAGTGCCTGTGGTCTTCCATAATCTGAGAGGTTACGATAGTCATCTGATTATGCAGGAAATTGGTAAGTTTAAGATGGACATCAACATGATTCCAAACAACATGGAAAAATACATTTCATTCTCACTGGGTAAAAATCTGGTCTTCATAGACTCTATACAGTTTATGGCTTCTTCACTGGAAGCACTGGTAAGTAACCTTTCACCTGAGGACTTCAGGATAGTAGGTAAGAGGTGGAAGGGTGAGGACTTTAATCTAGTTACACAAAAGGGAGTGTTTCCACATGAGTTCCTCGATAACATTAACAAGCTTGATACTGAAGGTCTACCGAGTAAGGATAAGTTCTACTCATCACTGTATGAGTCAGAGGTGAAGGAAGAAGATTACCAAAGAGCTCAAAAAGTATGGGATCACTTCAAGATGAAAACCTTGAGAGACTACCACGATCTCTACCTGGAGACTGACGTTCTTCTGCTGGCTGATGTGTTTGAAAACTTCAGGAGAACATGTCTGGAAAGTTATGAACTTGACCCTGCACATTACATGTCAGCACCTGGTCTGAGTTGGGATGCTTTTCTAAAACAGTCAGGTGAAGAAATAGAACTTGTAAGTGATATGGATATGTTTCAGTTCTTCGAGAAGGGTATGAGAGGTGGTACAAGTTATATTGCCCATAGACACTCCACAGCTAATAATAAGTACATGGAGACGTACAACGAGTCGTCTGAGAACAAGTACTTGATGTACCTCGATGCTAACAATTTATATGGCTGGGCAATGTCACAATCACTCCCAAATGGAGAGTTCAAGTGGGTTGAGGAATTCGACGGTATGAATCTAGATGATTACCTTGAGGACAGCGAAAGAGGTATGGTTTTAGAGGTTGACCTGGAATATCCACAAGAACTTCACGATCTACATAACGGTTATCCTCTAGCACCAGAGAGTAAGGAAATTGATTCTTCCATGTTGTCAGATTATTCTAAAAGTATTGCTGAGAAATTCAAGCTGAAAATTGGAGGAGTAAAGAAACTTGTAACTTTACTAGGTCCGAAGAAGAACTACGTCTTACATGTACGTAATCTAAAACTGTACACGGACCTTGGGATGAAACTCACGAAGGTCCATAGAGCGGTTACGTTCAAGCAGTCTCCCTGGCTTAAGGACTATATAGACTTCAATACGAAGAAAAGGTCTGCAGCCCGTAACACGTTCGAAAAGAACTTCTTCAAGTTAATGAACAACTCGATCTATGGAAAGACTATGGAGAATCTTAGGAAAAGGGTTGATGTGAAATTAGTGTCCTCCAAAGATGACCTCCTAAAACTGACAGCATCACCGTGCTTCCAGTCACATCGAATCATGAATGAGAATCTTATAGTGGTAAAACGAATGAAAGAAGTTCTAATGCTAAATAAACCGTGTTACGTAGGAATGAGCATCTTAGACTTATCAAAGACTTTAATGTACGATTTTCACTACAACACCATCAAGAAGGAGTACGGTAATAATTCAAGGCTACTGTTCACTGATACTGACAGTCTAATGTATGAACTGAAGACGGATGATGTTTATGAGGACTTTAAGAAAATCGGTGAAAAGCAAAACTGTTGGGATAATTCAGATTATCCAAAAGATTCTCCATACTACTCAACTCACAACAAGAAGGTTATAGGTAAGTTTAAGGATGAAGCTGAAGGAGTACCTATAATTGAGTTTGTTGGGTTGAGGTCAAAAATGTATTCCTATGTAAAGGAAAACGGTGGAGGTGGAATGACTGCTAAAGGAGTTAAAAAGTATGTCATCAGAAACAAGCTCACTCACGAGAACTTTAAGAATGTAATTAATACGAAAGGTAGGATGAGACATAATATGAATACAATCAGGAGCATGAAGCATACAATTGGAACTTACGAATTGAAGAAGGTTACTCTGAGTTGCTTCGATGATAAAAGGTATCTTTTGGAGGATGGAGTTACCAGTTATGCTTACGGTAACAAGAATATAAAAAATAGTGACTGAGAAGTTCCCACAGAGTAGAAAGTAATAATCCTAAAGGGTAAATAAGCAGGAAGGGCCCCCTGCCTTGTGTACCCCCAAGGAGAGAATAAAAGATGTTGAAGAGGCTTTGGAGTAGGAAGGCTGGACGGTATTGGGAAAGTGTAGGGTAACCGTACTAGAGTCTCAGCTGAGATAAGTTAAATGAAAAAACAAGAATAGCAGTTTCACATTCCAATTAAATGTACTAACCATTAATTTTAATATAATAAAAATAAATACTTTTTAATAAAGATAAAAATCTAGTGGTCTAGAAAAATTGGATTAAATTTAGACCGGAAGTTCTATTTTTCTCTTGGGTCCTAAGCGGAGAGTTAGTGGTCTAGAAACCTCAGTTGCTATACTACTTGTCTTGGATAATGCTGATGTCAAGTGCCCATGTACAGAAGTTGTTGCTGAGTGGCATGACTTGTTAACCTATATCATCAATTACCTACAGCCAAACAAGCACAACTACAAGAAAACGTGGAAGTTTGTCTTTCTGTCATCCTATGCAAAATCAAAATGGAAGAACATCCTTACCTTAGTTGAATTGCTATTTTCTATCCCTGTGTCAAATGCAAAACTAGAACGCATGTTTTCAAATATGCAGAGAGCAAAAGTGGATTCAAGATGCTCTTTAGGTGAGCAAAGGCTGACTCACCTGCTAAGAATCGAAGAAGAAGGGCCAGAACTTGGTACCTTTGATGTTACCCCAGTAGTTGAACTATGGCTTAACAGCAAGGTTAGGAGACCTAACCAGAACAAAAGGAAGAAGTACAAGCAAAGAAAACAGAAATCAAAGAAATATTATGATAATGATAATTACACCAATCTCTTTTCTTTAATTGACAATACTGATAATAGTAGCACAGATGAATCA
Source organism: Paramuricea clavata (assembly GCA_902702795.2). NCBI lineage: Eukaryota > Metazoa > Cnidaria > Anthozoa > Malacalcyonacea > Plexauridae > Paramuricea > Paramuricea clavata. The sequence goes on from CACRXK020000028.1 coordinate 137,579, forward strand.
GATGATGTGATTGATGTCTCTGTTGAAGACATGGACTGAGATTCTTTGAGCACTATAGTTACTAGTATTTGGAGACTTGTGATATGTGTGGATAATGGATTATGGGTATTCAATATCACAATATGTGCCATGGCCCATTACAAGGCCCATTACATTATCAGGGACACATAACATATTGACATTATATATACATTCATCAAGTATGAGGTATTATACATTTATGTTCTAATTTTTGTTTCTTTCATTGGCATATTCACAGTAAAATAATAAAATATACTTTAAACAAATGAAGGGTCATCATGTAATAATATATCAAAATTACAGTGATTGTATATTAATAATTTAATATATTATAGTATATCATTGTAATTTTTTTATGTCAAGGACAAAATGTCCAGTGTCAGGCACCAACCAGTTAGTGCCTGACAAAATGTCAGGCACTCTTGGATATTTATTTTCAGGCTTGATGATGCGATCACTCAATGGGTTAACTGTGCACAGGATTGGAATTGAATTATATACTCCACTCATGACCTTCAAAATATTCTCTACTATTCAGTGGTCTAGTCGATATGTGATTGACTCATTTCTACAGCAAAGTATGTTCCTCGAATAGTTTGTGTATGTTACTCAATAGTTAAAGAGTCATTGTCAAGCACAATGCATTGTGCGCCCAAACCTGCTTGGCAATAATTTTAATGACGGAACAATAGATGTTTTGGTTTTCAATCCATATATTGCTACCATCCTATGGTTATACTTGCTCACTTTAACTTTGTTTGTTATACTAAAATTGCACCAAAGAAATGTTTATAATTGTCATTTGTTGCTATTTGTCACTTCTGAAGGTAAGACGTAAACAAATGCATTGTGGTTGACAATGACTCTTTAACATTGCCAAGTGTGAACAACAAGTGACAGAACTTTTGCTTCATATGATGACAATAAAGTTTTGAAAATTCAATGAGTATGGGGATTGACAAGTGAAAGTGACAGTTTACTAAATAGCCGGCTGCCTGCTGTATAGACACTTTGAATATTGTTTGCATGAAATGTTTATTTCCTGACTGCATAATTATCTGTTACACTCATAATCACATTATAAAATTAGTTAAATTTTCTCAGCAGCAGGAGGGGGACAGTTGCCGCAGCTGCGCTGTGTACAGCTGTGTTAGATGTGTATTATTTTCAACTATAAATCATCTTCCATTATTCAGTTCCTTTCAAGAAATACAAAATGTGAATCAAGTTTTTTCGCAGATACATGTACGCATTGCTTACCTATTTTTTAAATGATTTGGCGCGTAACGATGCATACATAGTTGAAATGTACTGTAATTGCATGCTTTCAATATTTACAAAATAAAATGTCAACCCATGGGAATTGTCCCATGGGAAAATTGAAATCCTGATTTTTTATCTCGCACACTAAAATTTGCCGAAAAATAACTGTATTTTTCTTGTGTTTCCTTCGCTGAAAGCTTTTTTACACTTTGTGCACTGTGTACAGCAATCGTATAAATAAATAAAATATGCGAGTTTAACAAAAAGTTGTAGAAGCCAATCTTTTTATTTTGAAAACATGGTTTTTCAAAAATTAAAAAGTAGTGGCTCCAACAATTTTTTAAATTAAAATAACTCTTATTTGAAATAAGCATACATTAGCTTCAATAAAAACGTTTCAAACAAATAAGTTTTAAAAATGAAAGATAAAAAAATTTGAGCACATTACTTTTTCCACTGCAGAAATTTTGACAAAAACAACATCTACTTTAAATAAACTTAACATTCAGGTTTAGCTGTAGTATATAATTGCAAGTACCCTGAGTGATAGATGTCATCTCGAAAACACCAAGGAGTTTAATATAAACGTTAATTTCCTGTATTCAAACAAACTGTTACTTTAAATTTTGCAAGGTTCAATTCCTTGAAAAGAGCAGTGATTCCACAGGACATGACAAGCAAGCACCAATTTGCAAATATACTGGCAAACTTCACAATTTCCATAGCAAAGTACGAAGAAATGTTTCAGACTGATAATGAAGAGTGGTTTGTTCTCAATCATTATCTTTTTCTAATGTGTTTGAAAGGCTTAAATTAACCTGTGCTTTTTCTGATTGTTTGTGACGATAAAAGAAAATAGATCATACTGCATATACCTTCTTTCTATGAAAAGGCTTTGTCAGAATATGCATGACCTATACTAGTTACAAAAATACTGTTTACCTTTTTCCCTCTACAGTGTAAATAAAATTGTTTCCGCTTATTTGACACACTAAGTTGAAAAGCTCTTCACAAGCAAAATCATCTGGCGTAAATAATAGTTTTTTAGCATTGCAGTTTAATGCTGCATCACTGATCGCATAAAAATATACCTAGCCTGGTAACTAACTAGAAAACCTCACGGGTAATTTAGTTACCAGGCCCAATCTTTATTGAACAGTATGTCAACTATTCATATTTATTAATTTACCTATTATTTAAGAATTAATTATTGATATTTGTAATTTTCAGAAAAGGCAAAATATATTTTATTATTATTATTATTATTTATATAACTATGCATCAACTAATGGTACAAATTGACTCCCTATTTTATGATTGTGTGAATGTCAAATACAGTACCACAAAAAAATGCAACACTTGCAAAGTTTACTTCAAAGCTTAATTGTACAATGCGCTTTTTTTCCAGCAACCAACATTTGTCAGATTTTTAAAATAGAGGGACAACTATTGGCGACAGGAGAGATGAGCTTGACCCAAGCAATTCTGCATCTTCGCCAATACAATTTGGGTGGAAGCTGACATTCACAAAGAAAAAAAGAAATCTTCTAAGAATCTTCTATATAACTTAATCCTTTTTTAACAGCGTTTTGCAACAATTTATTGGAACATATCATTTTACAATTTTATAAATTTAATTTTTGCTAACTGTCAAATAGTGAAATATTTAACAAATATAAAACATTTTCCGTGTTGATATACGGTTATATCAACACAAGTGGAATTGGGAAAACGAGAATTGCATGGAAACACGACACCCGAAGGGCGGAGTGTTTTCATACAATTTCGAGTTTTCCCAACTTCCACAAGTGCTGATATAACTATATATCAATACGGAAAAATGTTTTATATTTTTTTTATAGTATAGTAATGCCAAAAGCCCGAAGAATAAGAAAAAATTCCGTGTTTACAAGCGGCGGAAAATTTCCTGTATTGACATGGAGTTATATCAACACGGCTCTTAGCCAATCAGGGTTCAGAATTTACAAATGCTATATTATAATGTACATTGTAAACTCATTGCAGGTGACATGCACATTGTATACAAGCACTTTTCTTATGCTGTACTGACTCTGTTTTTCATGGGCTGTTGTAAAATTATTGTATCCATAATTATGCCAATTTGTTCTTATTTTCATAAAAGTCAATTACAACATCAATACTTATATAGTACAAGATATTTTTAATGTTATGTACTCAGGTGTGTGTTTTGATGTTATGTGTGCAGGTGAATATGTTTTTTCCCCCTGAGCCAACGGCATGAAGCGAGGGTACTAATTCCCCCCGGCTATTTACACCCGGGGAAACGAAACCATTAGCGAAGTCTAAAGTTCATCAATTATTGCGGGCGTAGGTCACTGTGCGTGTTTCGGTGGGTGGTCATCCTCACTGATCTCATAATATAGCGGACTGTCATGAATAGCCAACACTGATTGGTCCAATTTAAAATTGGCGTTATAACGGCTGCATGACGACAGCGAAATTGATTTGATGCTTTCTTGTGAATTTCAAAAGATTTTTGATGAAATAATTCTAAGGCAAAAGAATTGCTAAAAGAAGGGAGTAAATGTGCCGACGTTAACAAAGGTAAGTTTGTTTCAAATATTGATGCATTGTTTGCTTTTAATATACTGTAATTACTTTAAAAGCCGATCGTTGCGTATAAATATGAAACAAGACAGCGTATTATTTCAGTGTTTCTTTATTGATTACCCTTTTTATTATACTAAGCAAAGTTATTTGCATGTGAGAATTTGGAATCATTTTATTTCGAACCCAAAGTTTATTGATAAAGGCAGGTTAGTTCTATACTGTAAAAGAACACTTTAAAACGTTTTGCGAAGCGTTTGTAGTTGAATTTTACCTTAACTCATTAACGCCCAATGCGCCCGAATGCGCCCTGACGTGACACCTTAACTTGCGGGCATGACGACGACGGTTGTTTGCCGTTGTTGTCACTTCTCTCTGAAATGGCTTCCTTTGCGAGAAGTTCTAACGAAAACATAATTTAGCCGTCCTTTTGGGCCCATTGCTCGCTTATTTATCATGAAATCGCTTCACTAGAACATTTTTAATAATGTCTATGGGAAACTTTGTAATTTTATGAACTAAAAATTTATGGTTTTGAGGTGTTTATTTTATAAAATAGCATGCGCGACAAAATGGCACTAATGTGGTTTCTCATGTCTGACAAACAACCAAAGATGAAAGTTCTTATTTCACCCTTTTATAGCTATGTGGAATACCCGAATATTAGGTTATCATTTTCATGTGAGCATATAGATAACATTTCTACACAATAGTCCTTATGAAGGCTTATTTCAAACTAAAAAAAAGCGATTGTTTTTCAGAGCCAGACTTCAAAAGAGAATGTGTGTCTGACATTTTATAGCAGCCTACATTGGTGCACAAAATAATTTTGGCTAAAAACCGTTGCTTTTCCAACAAAAACATGAAAAAATTGAGCTAAAAGTCTTACCTGATGTATGTTTAAAATGTTTTTCTTTTTATGGTGTTTTTTCAGTGCTTTGAGTAGAGAGGTTAATAGCTTTTGGTTTTGTCACCACAATTTGCCTTTGAAAATGTCAGCTGTCATTGTCTGTGTTAAAAACACCTCAGAAAATTCCTATTTTCTCACCTTCCCATCCTTGGTTTATATTGAAAATAAATACATTCTAGTACCATATGTCCTTTTAAATATATTTTGAAGTAATTAAAAACTTGAAAGATGTACAAGCACTGTGTTTTGGCTTGCACACTTTGTTGAATTTGAACACTTAGTTGCTGTTCTAAATTTCATGTTGTAAACATCTTGCCCAAAAAAAAGGAGTATATTTTATAATTTTTGATCATTTTCTAATTCATATCCCAATAGATGAAAATTGGTTATAATATAGATATGTACTAATTCAGTAAATAATTTTTTTTTTGTTTTTATATAAATTTATGGAGATATTGCCCCTTTAGGTGATGAGTGACATGAAAAACAAAGTGTCACTGCTTTACAAATAAAAATTCTCATTGAAAAAACTAATGATATATATATAGGTATGCAAGTTCATTTAAACTAAATTTGGTCAATCATATGTCAATAATATTAGGTTGAAAAGACCAGATTTTTTCATGCAACTGTTTCTGAGATATTGCCATTTTGGTGAAAGCTCTTGAATTCAATCACATATTCGCCATTTCGCTTGTCCACTTTGGGGGTAGAAACATTGTAACAGCTTGCGTGTTAATGAGTTAAATTGAAGCTTATATTACGTATAATAACATACCTAACATATAAATGTTTAGGAAATTGATAACTTTGTAATTAAAAGTGATATTTTTAGGGGATTTTTCATTTGTAAAAATATTCTTAAAAAATTATCATGTTACCATGACAACTACTTTAAATACTTCACTTTGGAAAATACAATGGTTTTGTCAGCAAGGCGAGGGTGTTTCTGCATGCATGTATTTTCTAGTATGTCATACTGAGTGTGTATCCACATCGGGTGTGCTGAAAAGTTAGCTTGACCAACACCGCAGAAAAACGTCTGCGCATGCGTCAACCTTAACTGTAATAGTATTGCAAACTTGATGAGAATCTGTTCCGAACGTTTCCGAAGGCTCAAAATGGCAGTAAAAAGGAGTGACTTGATTGTGCGTCTTTACAGCCAGATTTGAGTGCAAAAATACACATTTCATTCTAAAAACTAGGAATAAAGGTGATTCTTGACAAATTTATCGTCTGAAACATTTTGTTTATCAACTAAGCAACGACAATTTCCGAATTTTTGTTTGAGATACATTTCTTTAAAAAAAACTGTGTCGCCAAATATAACAAATTTTCGTGTTCACAATAATTAAACTTTAGGATTTATTCTACAATTTGAGTGGGTTGAGAAGCTTAACTTTTCGAGAGTTTTCTTAACTTTTTAGTTTGAATTTTTTGTTTTGAATAATTTTGCAAAAATATTCGAAGTTGTGTCCGTTAAAATCAACAATTTTTTACATGAATTATATTTCATTCCATACTTTAACTCATTCTCATCCGGTCGAAAAGTAGCAATTTCGAGTGGTGTTGTTTCAAACGCTTATATCTCTCAAATTATACATCGCACGGAAACAGAAATTGCATCGTTCGAAAGAGGAGGACTTCTGCTTTCCAACGATACCAATTTAAATTTCATCCGGAGCTTGGTTAATGATTTACTCGCATAAATTTGCATAAATTATGATATAAAAAAATGTTACAATTATGCATAAATGTATTTAACGGTTCAAATTTCAACTATGTCAAAAAATTTTATGAATATGACTGAAAGACACGGTTATGATCTACAAGTACCCGAAGTTTCATGCATGTAGCATAAATAGAAATATTTTTATTGAATTTTTATATAAACTAGGTAGTGGAGTAAAATTTACATTTTGTGCTCACATGAAACAAATACCTTTATCAAAGGTCCTTTTTTATTGCTCCAACATGTTATCAATACAAATTTCCAATATTTCTTACTCTCCAAAGATAGTATGGCACCAAAATAAGTCTGTGATACCCACAAAAGAACACTCAAATCATGATTAGCAAAATGTCTTTATTTCTACAATTACTACATACATTCTTAGATAATCATTACACTATTGACTTTAGTTATTAGTGGCATAACCAGCCTCAAAATTTGGTCATGATGCTATTCAAATTTGAAATAATCACTACTCATTTGTTTAGAAATTGATTGTTTTCACAATCTAGAACATGAAAATATTTGCAAATAGCATGACCAAGTGTTGTTGGGCTGGCATCATCATAATTAGTAGTTATAAAAGAGTAATGTTTTCCAAGGCAGTAATGTTAGCTAAAGCAGTAATGTTTGCCAAAGCACATAATTGGATTATGTGGTGAAAATATTTCCTTTATATTGTACTACAAAACACCTAAGACTGTAACCAAACTGATATCAGATCACCACGTCATACCCAAATCTGTTGCGATGAATATCTGGACTTCTTCCTGTATAAATTTCAAAGTCGCAATATAACCATTAGTATTGTCTGCAGCAACCCACAGATTTATTCCCCACATAGTAGGTCATCTAGCTTTCATGAACTGCCTAACCCCCAACCTATTTCTTGATTTGACAGTGTGTTTGTCTGCAACAACAATATTCTGTGACGGCTGGTACGGTTGTTGATGCAGTTTATTGCTGTAGTCTTTAGTACAGGATCTACCATATTCACAAACGCCATAAGCGCTTTGTACCTAACCCGAGAAATTATGTCTATTGCCCACAGACCATGATATAAGGTTTTTACACTCCAATAATTTTCAATCTCACTGTTGACCTTTAGCAAACCTGCATATTATACTAAAAGGCAATCAACCTCTCAAGGTTGGTGGACTGCAAGACCCTTTTTTATTAGTATATGGGGATAACTTTTGAGTTATTTGTATGTGGGCATATGTATTGGTATGGCCAGGAAACTACCTCCTGAAGCATTCCCTTAGTAAAAAAGAGTTGAATGAACTCAAGCTCACTGAGCCGAATGAACTCAAGCTCACAGTTGATCGAAATGGATCCCGGACATATGTCAGTGAGGAGCAAAATTTGGGAGAACATTCCTGGCGTCAGGATCATCATATCCGTCATGTACTATGGGGCCTAGTGGGGATGCTAGACAGGGAGCTTTCGAAACCTTAGGTCCTAATGGTTGGGCTTCCCTCTACCTCTACTCATCCCCCTACCTTCCCTCTGGGTTGGTGAGTGGGGTTCTCATGACTCATCAGAACTCTACTTCCCTGAGGCTATGAAACAGGAACAGAAGATAGGAACAGGATCAATATATTCATCAGTGCGAATAAAAACTTTTATAGACATGGTGCCACTTAAAATTATAATAAGAGCCAACTAGTAAGATATAAGTATGAATACTTGGCTATTATGTATGTAACAAACAACCAAACATGTGCTCAAGGCTCATTTTACTTCGCCTAGGAATCAGAGATTTTTATGCCTAAAACACCATAAATTTTTGTCAACAATATAAATAAATACCATTTATATTTGTCAATTTCAGTATGAAACGATTATTTCAACACAAAAAAGCGATATGAGGACATACTTGGTCATACTAGTGAAGCTATACTAAATACAAATAAATTTACAACGGCAAAACATTGAAATAGAAATTGTCTAGAAATGATACAAATACTTGCCTTGAAACTCCAGACACGACTCCCAATGCCAGGTTGAGATACTTGTCTTCATATGAAGACATTCCATCATTACTAGCACTATCAGTTTGCAAAATAAAGCCAAAAACGTCTTCAGAGTGCGATTCAAACAAAACTACAACACAATACATTTCAACGCTCGTGCGTTCCTGTGCGTGATAATCAGGAAAATTGCTCTAAAAGATTTGTTTTTCTGCCTAAGCCAATCAAAATCCGTATCTAGGGTAAACAAACACTCCGGAAGTGATTCCTGCAGTCTTTTACCAGGAAACTGTAATGCTTTACCAAGAATTTGGCGTCCGAAGTTGGCCGAACACTTTCCGATCACGAGAATTGCCATAATAGGCTTAGATTATTTCGCAATTTCCCAAGACTGCTCCGAGCTATAGAATGGAAGATGGCGATTCTTTTGGTATATTTATTATTACTATACGTTGAAAAGAAGCAAAAAGACGAGCATTTGAATCAGGCGGAACATTCAAAATGCAACAGCAAAATTGATAATGTGTCATTTGCATAAATTTCACCGCATTGATCATTTCAAGGTAAGAAATTCGCTTGAAATTGAGCAAGAAACAATAAAATTATATGAATATTTCTGAATATATAGTATCGATCAAGCAGAATTTTTTGGTGGTATTTTCGTATGTCTACTGCAAATACTCGCGAAGTTCTTTAATATTTAATCTTCCCGTCATATACGTCGGAAATTAATATTGGCGGATAGAATTGAGTTAAATGCCAGGACGCTTTCAATTAATGTCTAGTCTACCCATTTGCTATATTTTCTTGTTTGTTTTACTAATGTTTGACCAATTAATAAGCATGTGTTTGTTTTAGAAATTGATATTCAAATTCCCCGCCATATTTTCGTAATTCGGTGCATGCACAGACGTTTTTCCGCGGTGTTAGCTTGACCAAGGTGAAAATTGAACCTGTGACCTTTGGAATACTAGTCCAATACTCTGTCAAGACTAGTATCCCAACGGGTTTGATTCCCAGCATGATGGCAGTGCATTTTTAAGGATTTTTCAGTGGTGGGGCAAAACTGCCAAAAGGCCCATTTTCTTTGCCCTCCCCTCCAGGATACAGGAAATTTTTTAAATTTGGGTCTCTGAAATAACATTTCCTGCATTCTGAGAACACATTTAAAAAAAATCTCAGCTTCTCAAAACACAGGCGTCGCAATCTTGCAAGGGTCAGTATAATAATGTATATTATACTAAAAATATGTCATAAAATATAAATTTTAAAATGAAATTGACTTGCCCATTTGATAGTGTGTATTCTCCTTTTATTCCTCTTTTGTTAGACTAATATTCTCCAAAGTCTCAGAGAATGTTAGTCCAACAAAAGAAGAATAAAACGAGAATACACACTATCAAATAGGCAAGAGTGAATTTCATTTTGATATTTACATTTTATGACATATTTTTACAATAATATATATTACTATACTCTGATCCTTGCGAGATTGGGCCACCTGTGCTCAAAACAAAGTTTTAATGGTGAAATTTGTAATAAATAATAGTTTTTAATCAGTGTCACTCAAATATTTTAGTTTCTTTCCTTCCTATCCAACTGGGATTAGATAATTTGCTGACTACCTGGCGACTGGGGGTGTTCCAACACCCACACCCATTTATGTACGAGTCAAATCCAACCGCGATCATCCCGCTTCTTGGGCGAACTCCCAGGAATTTGACTTTTCAAAAAAATATGGTCAAATTTCCAACAGTGCGGGCGAAACTCATTGTCAAATTCCCAACGGTGCAGGCAAAAACATAGTCAAATGCCCCACTCAGGTATGTTGATGCCTGAGTCTCAGTTTGTGTATTTAGCGAAAATAGACATAAAAAAGTCATAAAGTATGGCCTTGATTATTACCATTAAAGTTTTATATGATTTATCAAAGGAGATTCTAAAAGTGGACCTACTTTTCGTTGTCATGGCAACGATCATGTGATGTATATTTCGAAAAACAACACAAAAAATGATGTTTTATTCAGAGGCTCTGCAGCAGTATATTTCATGACTGTGAGGATGCAGAATTGCAACAATCATTCACACATAATATCACTGTTTATTGAATGAATCTGGAAAGTTTACATTTAGGCTTTGTTTCATTATTTTATGCGGCTATATTACGACGATCGGCATCAAACAAATGGTAATCGCGTCATTAAATGTTATCTACAAATATTTGTATGATTTCCAAATTAACGCAGGAAACTTTGTTCCCTTGTTAATGTTTTTAGCTAATAAAAATAGCAAAATTTCAGTGATGAATTTCACACGCCATAACGAAACAGTCTGCCGCTTATTTTAAAGGATATTATATTTCCAATAACAACATTCATTGCGCATTCAAGCCGGTATCTTGAAGCATAGTTAATGCTTGAAGGGAAGTATGCCATGGTGGAAAAGACGAGTGAACTATACGTGCTATAATTAATTTATAATTCACAAGCAATTTTTCATTGAAAATAAGAAACAATTAATACTGAATAATCGCAAGATAGCACACTATAAGAAGCTTTTATTTATCAGCAGTTCAAAGGTCAGCTGTCGCAAATGATACAATACTTATTGCTATATAAAGAGCCAATTATTACATAAAAACTGAATAGTATACTGACTCTTTGCATTGTATATTCCAAAATAATCCTGTCGCTCATATACACTATATTTTGATTTGAAGCAAACGTCCAAATTCACTAAAGTACTCACAGAAGGGGCGCATATTCTAACAGATGCATTACTGACAAGACCGCGTGTGCAAGATATTATCCAAGTGTGGGCAGACCCAGGCATTAACATGCCTGAGCATATCTGCCTCGTACGTTTCCCATATAATTTTATGTGAAGAGAACTAGCTAGACTTTAATAAAATGTTTATTTAATTTATTTTATGATCGGCTCAAAACTTTTAGTTTTGCAATTTATATAGTTTTGCACTGCTGTTTCTTTTTATGCTTACTATTGTAAGTTCAATTTTCTTTTTATCTATAAAATGTCATAAAGACACATAACTTTTGAGACAAATTCTGCATTTACAGCCTTTTTGACATCCCTGGTCGAGTTCCAAAGTTTATATAACAGAATTTTATATAAAAACTATTCACACCGTGCAGTGTGTTTTTATCTGGTTTTTATACATGTGAAAACAAATCAGGTTCATCAAGATTCATCTACACCAAGCAACTTAGGCGACCGCTGGCCAATTTTGTGCTAGTGATCAGTCAAATGAAAGGGGTCAAATGCCCAACAGTGCGGGAATGTTTTCTCGTCAAATTACCGCCTATGCAGGAATAACCTCTGGTCAAATCGCAGGGGGATGATCGCAGTTGGAATTGACTTGTACATTATAAGATGGTATGTTGAGAACGTGAGAGGATATGAAAAAGCAGGCAGATGCAACTTTTTCAACAAGGTTTATGTAGGGTATTGAATCTTTAAGTCTATTTATTTCTTTAACCATTTACAAACTGATATGCTACTATCTTACTCTCATGCTGCTATATCCAGACTGTCTATAATATATCTCTTTTTGAGTCTTTTTGTTATTGTTCGCACTGCATGACTGCGTGTTTATAAGTAATTTATAATTATACGTATATGAATCTGATTGCCTACTACACTACATCTCTCCCCTAACATATTTATTCAGTTTTCATATGTATTTAATATCCCTTTATGAGTCCTTGCACCCTGGCTACATAAGGAAGTCTTTATATTTTGTGTCTTTGGTAGATATCCTGTTCCTGGTTGGTCGTTGCTCCTGGTTTGTCGTTTTTCGTTCAGCGTCTGTTGTCTCTTTACTATTATTCCGCACCTGTCTCTTTGATGACGGTTGCCATTCATCTCCACTATCTTCATTACCTTCATATTTCAACAGTTTGCACTTAGCCGTATTCCTGCACAGCGTTTTCTCGCCATTCTGGACGGTCACCATTGAACCCTTCGACCACCACAAATGGCTCAGGGTTATATCTGGGAGATAGAACATCGATTTTGTCTTGCTCCACCAGGACTTTATCTCCAATTCTTATGTTAGTTGCTTTGGTGTGTTGTCTGTATCCATCTTGCATTTCTGTTTGAACTCTGCATCCCTCCGTTGAACCGATTCTCATACTGTCTGTATCGACAATTTAGCTGGTAGTCGACCATTCAATTCCCTTCTGAACATTACCTTATTTGGGCTTTCCCCGTGCTAATGTGCGGTGTGTCTCGATAACTTCTAACGGTTGTTTGAATCTCTTGCTGAATGTTCTTCCCCTCAATTCTGGCTATCTTCACATTTTTTGTTATAGTTTGGATTATTCTTTCAACATCACCATTTGCCTCTGCCCACTTAGGCGTGACTTTATGATGTTTGAATCCCTGTGTTTCTGCAAATTCCGAGAAATTTCTTCCATTAAATGGTGGGCCGTCATCTGTTTTTATCAGGGCGAAGGGAGAGAGGGCGTAGAAACGGCCATACATCGAGCGGACCATCCGTGATGCAGGCTTCGCGGGGGGTAAGACGTTCTAATTGTAAACAAATATGGCTACGCGTATATGACCCATCAGAAGGTATGTTGAAACTATTGCTTTATAAAATATTACTTGTGTAAAATTTATATGTTTTTGTTACTTTCAGCTATTATAAGAAACTTAAAGATAAGATTTAAGTAACAAAAAACTTTATTTCGGGTGTTATTTTATTTATATACTCTGTTTAATTTGGTGGTTAAAAATGGCCGTCGAAATGTTGTCCGAGAGTGTTAGCGCGCACTGCTTCCTGATAAAAAACCAATGATTTCCAAAACCTAAATTATAATTTGTTATTAAGTTATGATGAAAACCTGTGCGTATACAAAATTATAGAGTGAGCAAACATGAGACAGATAGGTTTTGAACCTTTCAAAGTTCGAGGTCGAATTGACAGTTGAAATAGTACCAAACTCCAAGCTGAAATGTGCAACTAAATCGTGTATATTTTTGTCAATTTTGTTCGCTGGCTTTGTTAAATTCACTTGCAATGGCTCGACATAAGTTAATACAACATACAAACTGAGCAGAGCCCATGAAAGAGCTATCCACAGTCGGATAGTCCATACCCATACAGTCATTCAGAGTATTCAGCTTCCTTGCTATTTAGAAATTGTTGCCCATTAGTTGAAGAAGAATTGCTATTTTATGCGCTTGTTTGCACTTCCTTTTCTGAAAAAAGTCTACAATATTAAGGCTAAATAGCAGAAAAGTATGACCCAATGATCCATGCAATTAAAAATATCTATCAAATTAACTTCAAAAATCATGATTTGGGAATTATATCTATTCAGTCAATCAACCCATAATTTAGTGACAGATCTTGGGATTGGTGTACTACAAAACTATATTGACTGAAGTTTTGGAAAAATTTAGCCAACTTTTGAAGGATTTTATTAGGTCCAGTTCACGTGAGACTGGAACGAAGTCAATTAACCGGGACCATTTCGTTTTGGTCATTATATTATATATAATAGATGTTTACATGAGGTCTCAAGTCATTCCGCCTGCTGGACCAAGCCGACTGACTCTCAGACCAGTATGAATTCAGACTGGAATGAATGTTGACATTGGAACAAGTGAACAACACATGCTAACAAAAGTCATCTAATTGCCTGGCAAGGGGAATAAATTGAAAATTTTGTGATTCTCATACTGGTCTCATGTAAACATGTTGACATGCAATTTCAATTTTCCAGGTTGGTTTCATCCTGGTCTCATGTAAAAGGGGCCTTACAAACTGTGATTCAGTATCATGGGATGAGATTAGGGGCCTGTTTATATGATCCCGGCCAGGCGGGACGGGATGCTTACTGAGATCCCGCTCGTAATACAAATG